>SNQJ01S0014085.1:110193-123828 GCA_010110895.2 Picea sitchensis
AGCGAGGCTCTTCTCTTTTGGCTCAAGTTTCAGAAACTCATGATCCAGAGACATTTGCAGAAGCTTCAGGTCATCCAGATTGGGATACATCAATGAATGAGGAGTATCGTTCTTTAATGGAAAACGATACTTGGAATCTTGTACCTCTTCCAAAAGGAAGAAAACTTGTTAGATGCAAATGGGTATACCGAACTAAATATGCATCAGATGGGAAGGAATTATGGATTATGGAATTTGCAACACTTTCTGACGATTACTTTATACTACCACCTTTTGCAAGAAGTTTTGCATGTTCAGGTAATGATTTGGTTTCTGAAAATCACCTTTTACTACCACCTTCATGTAATAATTTTATTTCATTCTTTAGAAGAGACCTTAATGTAGTGGTGCATTCCAGAGTTGTTTCCACCTAATGTCAATCTTCTTGGTGTTTCCCTTGCTTTGGATAAGGAAAATGCATTTCTTATGTTGCAGTTGATGTGATATTTGAAAAAAAAAAAATTCAAACCATACAATTTCTTATTTTTTAAAATATAGAACAATTGTAGCTGTTCGAAAAGTTTTGGGCATTGTTTGGGATTCACGTCCTTCAAGGATGTTAAGTAATCACAAAATTAATATTGCTTGTGCCAATGCAATTGATTCGTCGTCCACTATGGCAATTGCATTAACACTGCAATATCAAATAATAGATGTCTGGCATGTGCCTAATGTCAAGGTCATTATCTCACAGGACACCCAATGTCTGAAGATTTATGGACTCAAAGCAACATTGTAGTTATCGTGAGAAATCAACACTAAAGTTGATGTTCTTTGCAGGTCTGACAATCCTGTAGTTTAAGTTCTTTAACAATAATAGCCCTGCTTATTCACTGCATTGTCGCACTGCAGTCAATAGCATTGTTCCCATTGCCACCTCTAATGTTAATGTTCGAAGCTGATGCTATCTAGAGCCTGGGGTCACCACCTATGTGGATGCCTGAAGGGGAAAATACCTAGAACCTGGGATCACAACTTCTTACACTTGACATTAGTATCAATAGTGATCGAAATTTGATTGTATGTCGAGTTTGTTACTGAATCTAGAGGTCGCTCAACACTCTTTGACATAGAAACTGGTTGTCTGTCAATTCATTTACAACTTTGGCATAAAACATTATGTAATTTTAGAATGTTGATTCAAACGCGCATACAGTTTCTCACGTTCGTGGGTATCCAATTTTATAATTTCCTTTTGAGTGTATTCGGGCATGGAGTAATATTTTGCATCACTTCCGAACATTCCAAACCTTTTTGTGGGCCACCGTGTCTGCCATTCCTACGACAAAAGATATATTCTGATGTGATTTGCAGCATTTGATACACTTGCCAGATATGTGTTGCTGTAAGAAGCTATGTACTTCAACAGAGGAATATTTTGCAGCTGGGTTGGACGTCCCTTCCAATTTACAGTAATAAAACAAAAAATTTCAACATACAAATCTCTAGGCAGGCTTTTCAACCAAACAAATGATCGAATATAGGGAGAATAGCAGTCACAACATACTTGAATTTTTTTTTGTCTCATCTTTTGTTGCCTAACAGGATTTGTTTCCCCCAAAGCTGAAGTCGCATAAAACGACTCCCTCGTCTTTCAATTGAGCCTGAATCACATTTCTATGTTGTCTCAGATGTCAATGATCAAGAACATTACAAGGAAGGCACCTTAAATCCCAAGTTTTTGATGACAGGGAAATTAACACTTAACAAAGTATGGAATGTTGAATAACCAGCCAATGCAAGCAGTCCATATCTAGAAGAGACAAGTTATTCAAAAAGTCGGGATAGATCTAGTTGGCAACACCAATGAAGTCCAAGACCCGAAATTGATATTCAACTCGTTGTTTTTTACGAATCAAGCATTTGATCGTCAAGTTGAAATCTATAAAAGACTGTCCATAAGCTTCATTATTGTACATATTTTTTGTTTTTGTCGGCGGTAGGCCAAATCATAGTCATTGTGGAAAATAATCTCAACTATATTTTGTAACCCAACTTATTTGAATATAGAATATTTGCGGTTTTTTTTATGGTGTTTTCCAATCTCTGGTATTGCTTTTCATTTTATTTTGTACATTTTTTTTGTGTGTCCTTAAACATGGATGACAAGCTTTTCTTTCTGTTGCCCAGCACCTCGATTTAAATAAAGGCTACTATGTTCATTCCTTACATTTTACATGGAAGAATGATTTGTTATAAGCCATACTTATGTGGCGCCCGCCCTATACTTAAAGAAATAAATGGGAGGACTCGTTCTACTTTCATTCTTCGGGTCTCGTAAATAGAATGAATTAATGACTATTACAACAATGCAGCTCAAGTGTTGACGTCATGATCATGTTCAATATTTTGCATATATTGCAGTTTCTTCTATTTGATAATATCCGTTCATATACAAAAAATGTTGTGTCATATAAGAATACACGTGCACACACACACAAACACACATATATTTATATTCTTTTTTTTCTTTCTATTGCTTATTGTTTTCAATGAAATTTGCGAACCGAACAACAGCCTGCAAATTGGAAGATGATTTACATTTGAACCAGAAATAATCTATTAATATATACTAATATGAATACTATTGGAATAAATATAAAAATTTTCTCTTGGCCAATACTTTTCCAATTATCTGGCCACCGGGTCCCAGGTTTTCAGTATCCAACACTTATGTCTCATGTTCCATCATATACATCTTGCAGCCAAAGAACTTCTGTGATCTGCAATTTTTCTATGATCACAGGTTCCAGGGTTG
Organism: Picea sitchensis; assembly: GCA_010110895.2. Classification (NCBI taxonomy): domain Eukaryota; kingdom Viridiplantae; phylum Streptophyta; class Pinopsida; order Pinales; family Pinaceae; genus Picea; species Picea sitchensis. The sequence continues at coordinate 112,991 of SNQJ01S0014085.1, forward strand.
GCGGGCTGACATATATTCATCTCCATCTATATCCTCACATGACGAATTCAACCGAACGTTGTTCATTTCCATACTTAGCCAATTTTATGGCCGTGGTTGTCGGGTTGGCACTTTCGAACTCAGTTGCTTCTTGTTCTGTGATATACATCTTGCACTCAAAACTTCTGTAATCTACAATTCCACCGCAGAGTCCTCGAACTCGCAAGATTCACTCTACGAGGGATACTTTGCGAAAGATACTTTGATACATTTGTGAACCCTCGTAGAGTGAAGCTTGCAAGTTCGAGGAGTCCGCGGTGGAATTGTAGATCACAGAAGTTTTTAGTGCAAGATGTATATCACGGAACAAGAAGAAGCCGAGTTTGAAAGCACCAACCTAGCAACCGCGACCATAAAATTGACTAAGTATGGAAAGGAACATCGATCGGTCGGATTCGTCATGTGAGGATATAGATGGAGATGAAGATATATTAGCCTGCCAACCCTAGAACCCGCGATCATAGAAATGCGACTAAGTATATAACCAAAAAGTGATAATGGACGGGAAGAAGAAAAGGGGAAAAGGATTAATTATCTCACAGAATATTTAAAAGGACTAAGGAATTAAAAAGATTTAAAATTTAATTAAAATTTATTGATATTCATTTTTTCAATTGTTTATTGTGTAGCTTGTATTTTTTAGTAGATTAAAAATATTTAAAATGTATTATTAAAATGTATGGTTTTTTAGTAGATTAAAAATGTCAAAATCATTTATACTGAGAAAAAATATGTTTATTATTTTTTATATTTAATTTTTTTTTTTTTTAATTTATTAAGATAAATCATCTTAACCTTGGGATTTGGGATTTAGAGGATCGAAACAAAACTTAGGGAATCAGAGGGTTGAAACAAAACTTAGGTACAAATTTTTAGGGTCTGCCAGAAATATCCTTGTCATTTTAAATTGGGCGTTAAATGTCCCTTGTCATGTGAGACTGGGTTTATACAAACGTAAATTTGCACCCAAGTTTTGTTTGATCTCTGTGTACTTTTTAAATTAGAAGACTTCCTCTCTCACCACAGCGAGACGGAGTATATATATATATATATATATATATATATATTTCTGTTTTTATTTCTAAATGTGAGTTAAAAATGGATTAGTCTACTATATGGTTCTGTTTCCAATCTAGGCAGTGCATAAATGTGAGTTTAAGATGGATTTAGTGTAATGTTATATGGTTCTGGCTTTATTTCCAATCCTAACAGTGAATAAATGTAAGTTTAACATGGATTAGTCTATTCTGTTTTTATTTCCAATCCCAGCAGTGAATAAATGTGAGTTTAAATATATGTAATCTACTGCTTTGCAGAAATGTTCTTGCAATGTTAGTATGCAATCAAAACAACGAAAAGTGTCAGTAACATCTCAATAAACAGTACAAGGAGAGTCTGACATTTTGCAAATAGATCTTATTTATTAATAGTAAAAAATATCAGCATATCAAAATTTTAATATCTCACTGTAACAAATATATACAGGGAACAATCTAGGCCCAAAACGAAACAACCTACTATCAGTTCACAGTGAAATCATATAATACAAGACTTGCATTCGAGCATGTCTAATACAACGAACAAATCAGACATATTTTTTAATCATAGGATAGCATGGAATATCGGAAGAAGCTGGGACTGCAAATACCAGGAATAACTCGAGATCCATAAATAATTCATCATAAATAAGCTGAAACATGGCCATATTTTCCTTAGCAGGTATCTGAACGCCTGTTTCAGTTTATAGCTGGGCTTTCTCCTCGGTGCCAACGATCTCCACTTCTGCTTCAATCTTGGCTGCTTCTTCTTTTACATTCTCATCACCTGCAGGAACAGCCAGTGCCTCTAAGATGTCTTTAGCAGTTTCCTCTGCAGTTTCAGCTCTCCCTTCCACCAAATCGAGCTCTCTAGCAATGACTGGGGATTCTTCATTGGCCACAAATGGAGAAAGCTTCTCTAGCAGATATTGGATCTGAGAAGACATTAGAGCAGTGCCATACTTATCTCCAGCCTCCTTCAATGTTTGTGCTCCCGGACAGCCTACAATATACAACAAATATTACCCACATGAGAAACAGCAGTATCGAGTATGCAGAAAGTAGCTTATTATGGCTAGAGGCAGTAATCAATATTATCAGTTGTACTGAGAAAAGCCAGGCTTTAATTTTACAATTGGTTTAATTCTCAGATATTCCACCTGCTTCCACAAGCCGCTGTAACAGATCCTGAGCAGCTTGGGCTTGTTGTTTCACTTTGTCTTCAGTTGGCTCCTTGAAAAGCATCTGCCAGAGATATGGTGCAATGTAAGCAATATTTCTTATCTTTTTTCAACTAGTATTTTCAATAAATATATAGATATACATATAAGTAAAGAAATTGTCCATWTACCTTGGTTTCTGGCTTGGAGTCCTGGTATATCTCAACTATCTTTGGCTCCAGTTCAGGTTTCTTCTCTTCAATTTCTTTCTCTATGGAATTCTGTGAAGAAAATCACAAAGTCATTGATTAAGGTGTTTTACAGTTCCATGGGACGATTTACAGTTTAATACATAATTATCTTAATTGATATATTTAAATAAAGATTATAAATAATCTTCTAATACCATAATCATTATGAGGAAATTTCAATTAACCTTGGATCTAATATTTTTTATAAAATCTAATGTTAGGATAGAACTATCCTAATAAAACCAATAAATATGCTGATGAAGATTTTAGTCCAAGCAAATGGAAAATGATAAAAATAAATAAAGATAAAGAAGAGATTTTATGCTTCTATTTGATTCAGTGTTGTTATAGAAGAAATAATTAAATATCAAAATGATTATAGTTTACAGAATGTAGTTTTTTGTTTGCAGTAAATTCAAAGTGAAGATAGATCTACAATTTTGATTTAGGTGAATGGAAAACAATAAAAGAACTTAATAGATACAGAGAAAGTTTCTTGCCTTGGCCTTGTCGAAGGATTTGGCAGCTTCTGCTGCTCCTTTGCTGTTGGCATCTCCTTTGCCGAAATATTTCTTGATCTTTGGCAGCACCTTTGCCTTCCAGTAAGTCATTTTGATAATTCTAGAAACCTTTTGATCACCTAAACAGAACTTGTTCTCAGAGCTTGCTCTGATCAGATCTCTGAAATAGTACAGCGTATAAATTTCCGATATCTGATGGAGCTATTGTACTACTGGTATCTCCTTGAGTGCAATTATGTAGAGATTTTCGTTGGGCCGGTTGTAGGGCTCTAGACAGCGAGGATGACAGGCAAGTCCAGACAAGGTCCTGGCTGGATTGAAGACTAAAATTGGAATACTTTTTGTACTTTATTTCATTGTAAAACAATGACAGATGGATAGGAGACAGTATTGAGGCGAATATAAGCAATTGTTTTTCCAGGTGGGAACTCAAACAGTTTATCTCCATCCTATTCTTGACTTTATTGGGCATGTCAAGGGGAGGAACACACCTGTGGAATTGGTGGGCTAATATTGGACGTGGAACCAATAAGTTGCGTAGTTTATGACCTTGGAAATATTACTTGAACGATACAGGTATACAATCTGGAACTCCTCGGGATTTCCACTCTGCTGAAGGTAGCTGCATCCACATTCAACTCATTTGTCATAAGTCACGTTTTTCGTGAACACAATGAGGTAGCCGATAAGCTTTCGAAGGAAGGACTGGCACTTCCAGCGGGTCCAATTTGGGGGACCGGGTTTCTGTCGACAGAGCTCCACTTTTTTTTATATCGTTCTTTCATGATATAGATGGTGTTTTTTTTTTATTTGTTTTACTGAAACATTGATTTTTATTTGTTTCACTGAAACATGCATAAGAATATGTAATGTGATTCAAAGGAAACATGATTACATTTAACAATTAGTATAGATGTAACAAACTATAATTTGCATAATGATTTTTTTTTAGATTTTTTAATAATTTGCATAATGATTTTTTTTTAGATTTTTTAATAATTTAGTTGAGATTTGGGTTTTTTTATGTCAGTTTAGCTTAGCTTAGCTTGAGTTATAGGAGGTTTTGACTAGAGTTTGAAGCAATTTTAGGAAGCATATGTTTTCCATTTTGTTTATCTTGTGCTTATATATAAGAAACTTTCATAATAGTCATACTCTCAATGGAACAAAAACTTATTTCTATAATGACAAAATAGAGTATACTAATAATATATTTCATAAAATTTATTAAATATTAACTATAAAATAAATGGGAAATATTATGTTTTCACTTCATAAAAAAAAAAATTAACTATATAAAAAAATAATACATTTTCTTTTAAAAGGTTAATTTTAATTTTTTTACTAAAATCAAGTTATTTAAAATCACACTTTAATAAAAAAAAAAATAACTAACTATTAACTATAAAAAAATACTTTTACTAATCCAACCAAATATTAATTAAAAATTTACTTTTACTAATCCAACCACTTTTCAAATTGATTTTAAAACCAATATTTCTGATCAAATAATTAATTATGTTTGAAATTTATTAAAACCAAATTAAGAAGTCACTTGTACCAACATAGTTTCAAAAATATCATAATTTTAACACTTAAAAAATGTATGATAAGTTTAATATTGCTTTCTTTTTTAAATATTAATAAGATTTTTTAAACACAATTTTTAATACAATAAAAGGTTTTTTTAAGGTTATTGTTTTAAAAATATTATAAATTTATGGATGAAAGTGGTAACACTACTTTCTTTTTCAATCTTTAATTTTACTTTTTTTATAATAGAATTAAGGACTTTCTAGACTATAGTTTCAAAAATATGATAATTTTAACTTTGAAAATAAAGTACTACTAATAGCATCATTTTTCTTTTAGATGGTTGGTTTTAAGTATTTTTCAACAAAATTAGGTATTTTTAAGGCTAGAGTTCTTGTTTTGAGGTAACACTTCTAGTTAAATGAGTAATTATGTTTATAATGTATATGGATGATGTGGACATGTATGTGTCCACCTAAGTAATGTTGAATTTCCAAGTTAAACCCCCAAAAAAGCCAGTGAACTATTTTATGAAATTTTTAGTTTTATTTGTGTTCCATAGGGTATTTTTTTACTAAATGATATATTGGGCATTATACATGTCTATTATATAAGGACCAAACTAGGACAAGCTGGCTAGAGTAGTTTTGGGGCAATAATTTTAGCATTTGGGGGCATTTTGAGCTCCATTTTTTCTTATTTTATATTATCTAGTTGACCAATTTGGTCACAACCCTCTTTTAATACAAAAATTGAATGTTTATATTATGAAAAACAGGTCATGGGTTTGAATCCCTAATGAGGCCAATACATTGCTAGAATACATTCAAAATGGGATGTACAACATTGGAAATGGGATGTGTGAACAAGAATTGAGATGCACAACCTTTTTCAACATCTTTTTTTCATCCTTTTTTTTCTTTTAATGTCCCTTTTTGCATCTGTTTTTTTGTGTCCCATTTGCATGTAATGTTGTTCACGGAGTCGACATAAAAGGATACAAAAAAGATGTAAATTTATATGCAATAAGAATACAAAATCAATGCAAATAAAAAAACTATGCATTTTCAAAGGAAAGAGGGATGCAAATCCAACACTTGGAAACACAAGTAAATGATTTGCTAATGAGACACAAAAGAGGACATCCTTTAGTGTATGAATTTGGGTTGCGAAAATTCAATAAATACGAAGGAAAAGGACACAATAAAGGATGTTAAAAGTTATATCGAGTACTAACCATTTAGACATATAAGTGTCTTATATTGGGGTTGTTACGAGGAAAATATCTATGAAAAGGGGTAAACCACAAAAGATGGAACAACACCCAAAAATGAACTATAAAATCAAGTATGCTAGATAAATAGGAATGCTAACAAGAGAAGACTAAGAGCCTACCTCGTCCGAACATCCAAAGAAGACCACTATTGAGCTCACGACCAAAAGCTTGATGCCTGCAACTTGTCCTCAACAACCAAGATACACAAGCATATAGAAATTATATAGAAAGTTAGCATATAAAATAGCATAAGCCTTTAACATGTATAACAAATATGCCCATGGAAAGTAATGTAAATATTTGCAATATATAATTGGATGAGAGAAGAGTATTTATATTAATGTAATCAATAGAGGTACATAGGTGACAAACTTATGTAATGACACATGTTGGAGCCGAGAAACTAAGTCCCTCTAGCTGGGCCTTCACCACTTCAATCCTCCATAAAGGAAAGCTCACAAGTAGTAGGAGTAATTGAGTTTCTCCATCTCAAGACAGGAAGAGATTGGGGGTTGAACACAAGAAGTTCAGAATTTCAAGGACAAAGGGATGTAGACTCAATATGAAGTGAAATTTCTCGAGAGTGTCTTTTCTCTCAATTATGTCTCTATTCAAGGCTTGTTTATGGCTCAATTTATAGCCTCCAAATGGAATTGAAGGGTCGATTTAGAGAGTTTCCAATATATGGAAGGTCAAGGATCATGGATCTCATGACATGGCATGGAAACCCAACATATTTTTAATTTTTTAGCACAAAACCCGATGTATGCGAATTGTAATGGAGCAACATGTGTACACACAAGTTGTCTAGTTGTGGCCCACATATATGTGAAAAAATTTGAATTTTTCACATATACGTGGGCCACTAATTACCAGACTTCTTCATGAACCATGTGTCAGTGGTGATGGAAGAAATCGGTCGTGAAGCCATCAGGTCCTGGAAATTTTCCAACTAGAATTTATTTTATTTCCTAGTCCACTTCTTCCATGGTAATTGGTCTTAGTAGCACCTCATTTTGTTCTTGGGAAACCAGAGATGGAATATGTTGAGTGATTTTAGCGATGGCCTGTGATTTGTCTGGACAAGGTTCAGATAGTAGATCCTGAAAATATTTGACAAGTTCATTTTCCATGCCCTCATGATCGAAAATATGCTTACCTTAATCATTTTCTAGTATCCTCTGAATCATGGATCGATGGAAAATTTCAGTGTTCTTCTCTCCCTCTTTGAGCCATTGTACTCCAGATTTTTGGCACCAGAGAATTTTCTCTTGCCTATTTATTTCCTCCAGCTGTTGTGAATCGGATTATTTTCGGCACGAAATGAGAGTGGAGATATAATAAAGAAATGCACAGAGATATCGCAGATATCCAATAATATAACATAAATGTATCAGAGATGCAACCATAAACACAAATATACAGTAATACACGATTTCTATTAATGAAAGAAATGTACAGAGACTATAAAAATACAGAGCAAAAGACTTGCTAGAATGGTGGCATCTTATCTCTGAGAAGAGATGTGACATGCTACTCGCATTCGCAAGAAGATGATTACAATGAGGCTCCAAAGGAATTTTTACAATAAACAGGAATGCCAACTTCCAAGAACCCTAGACATCCAAAAACCTAAACTTAGGAGATGAAGCGCCAAAAGTCATGTGGGCCCCGTTTGGGTAAGTTAGTACATCAACTTCCCGGGGTCGTAACTTTTGCATACGATCTTCGTTTTAGGCGTATGATAGCTCGTTTGAAAGGTATCGTCGAGGAGATTCATTTTGGGGGCTCAATTATGTATTTGGCTATCATTGAGAAGCTCAATCCCAAAAAACCTTCATTTAGGCCCTCAAAATGGCCCTGGAAGTTAAAAACTGCTAAAAATAGTAAATTGCCAAAAATGCCAGAAAATTGTTTTGAGCCAGTTGGAAAAGGTGGGTGGACACCGATATCCACCTAGATCAATCCTCCCTCCTTAGGAAGCAATGGTGTCCATTGTGTTGAGTGCCCGAGGGAGAGGAAAAAGCGTTTGTTGAATCTGAATCTTGGTGAGTTGCTTGCCTTGCTGTAGACGTCGTGCTACTCGGTTTATGGAAGGCTATCACGAGCATGTGGCTGGAAGGGTTGGAATTTTTTAAACAGTCTGGATACATGAGATTCTTTTGTGCAAAAGGAATATTTAGACTTTGATACAATCTTGTCGACCTGCTTCTGTTGGATAGAAGGTTCTTGGGTCGAGGTTGTAGTGGTTGCAGTATCCTTTTGTTCACCTTTTGAATAGATTGTGAAGAAGCTGAATTTTGTAGTATGAGATACTACCTTGCGACACTTTTTAGGTGGAACAGTAGTCGTAACTACCTCTGTTATTATGTAGCGATGACCCCCCAAAGTAACAATGACACTACGGGGTCGAGACTCATAAATAGCATGGTGCTTCCACATATATGGCTAGCCCAAGAGAACATCACAGATATCCAGTGGGGAAACATCACATAATACTTCATCCTTGAAGGGTTGGATGCCATATGACAATTGACACTATTGGCTAACACGAAGATCACGTCCTTGGCGAAGCCACCCGATGTTGTATGGTTGCGGGTGTGGTGTTGTCGAAAATCCCAACTGTTTGACGACCTATGTTGAGATGATGTTCTTCTGGCTTCTGCTATCAACAATAAAATGCAGTGGGGTCCCCTTCACCCACATCTGTGAATGAAAAAGACGCTCCCCCTCTTCAGGATTTGTTGGTTCTTCTGGTTGAACCANATTTTTAGAATCAGATTCTGAATCAAGGTTCGACTCCTTGTCTTTGATCTCGGCCACCAATGATTGTTTTGAGCGACATTCATCGGTGTTGTGTCAGGGGCTTTTGTGGAAATCGCACCATTTTTCGATGTCCTTCTTTATCTTCCCGTGACCCTTCTTTTCCTGTGGCTTGGACTGGTTTTCGGGAGACTGTTTGTTAGGGTCGTCTTTATTATACTTTGGTTGTTGCGGATTCGCAGACCCGAACTCCCGTTTTTTCTGGTGCTTAAATTTCTGCTCGATTTTAACAGCATATCGATAAGAAGCACCGAGTGATGCGATGTCCAGAAAATCCATTTCAATTTGGATGTATCTGTGTAGATCCCCACGGTATTTCAGAATCAAATGTCGTTTGGAGTCTCTGATACCCAGCTTGGTGTGTAAGGTATGGAAGGTATTGGTGAACTCCGGAACTCTTGCCGCAATGTGGTCCATCTCATGTATTGGTCCTCATAGTTGCCAACAAGGTAATAATGTTCCTTTACCGCATCCACAAAAAAATCCCAAGTGGGCTCGACCCCGTATATTCCAGACTCCCCTGTGGAACTTTGCTCCCAGTAAGTTTCCCACCAATGTTTGACATGGGGGAGAGATTTAAGGAGTACGAAGGTGATCTTTTCTCTGTCGAAAAAATTGTGAACAGAGAAATAACCTTCTAGCAGATTTAACCATTTGTTTAGGGCTTCTGCACCTTTCTGTGCTTCAAATACAGGAATATCAAAATTAACTTGTACCTTGAAAGGCGAGGTGCCTCCAAAGTGGTTTCTTGATGAAGATGCGCCTGTTGCTATCGACAGGCATTGAAGGATGTGGGAAAAATTCTCCATCATTTCGTCCCTCTTTTACGTGAGAGATTTCTCAAGCAACAGATTGATAGGATCGTCTGCTCCATTGTTTTTCTTTTCTTCCTCCATTGAGGTTTTCTTGGGTGTGCGAGAGATATTTTCCTCAAGAGAGACAAGATCGAGACCCAACTTGCTATACTTGAACCTCGTTGGGGACATGCACTGAAAAAATGATCAAGAATAGCCTGTTCTGATACCACTGATCCAGATTATTTTCGGCACGAAATGAGAGAGGAGATATAATAAATAAATGCATAGAGATATCACAGATATCCAATAATATAATAGAAATGTATGAGAGATGCAACCATAAACAAAGATATATAGTAATACATGATTTCTATTAATGAAATAAATGTATAGAGACTGTAAAAATACAGAGCGAAAAACTCATTAGAATGGTGGCAACTTATCTCTGAGAAGAGATGTGACGACTACTCGCATTCGCAAGAAGATGATTACAATGAGGCTCTAAAGGAATTTTTACAATAAACAGGAATGCCAAGAACCCTAGACATCCAAAAGCCTAACCCTAGGAGATGAAGCACCAAAATTCATGTGGGCCCCGTTTGGGTAAGTTAGTACATCAACTTTCCGGGGTCGTAATTTTTTCATACGATCTCCGCTTTAGGCGTATGATAGCCCGTTGGAAAGGTATTTTCAAGGAGATTCATTCTAGGGGCTCAATCATGCCTTCAGCTATCATTGAGAAGATCGATCCCGAAAAACCTTCATTTAGGCCCTCAAAATGGCCCCGGAAGTTAAAAATTGCTAAAAATAGTAAATTGCCAAAATTGTCATACAACTGTTTTGAGCCAGATGGAAAAGGTGGGTGGCCACCAATATCCAGCTGGATCATGTTGTTCCATATGTTTCACTTCTGCTTGAAGAGATTCATTACTACCTTGGGTTATAATTTCTTTTTGTATCTAGATTCCATACATTGTTCTATGGACCTATGAGCTTGGAAGATGTTACCAAAGACATTTTTATTCTAGTATCGCAAGTGTTTTTTAAAAATTTCTATCTTCTGTTGAAATTTGTACATCAAGGTTCCATTGGAGATTGTTTCCTTTAGCCACCAAGTGGGAGCGTTTTCCTAAAAATTTAGATTAGAGAGCTAGAATTTTTCAAACCTAAACGACTTGCGACAGGGAGAGCCAACAAGATCCACCCATAACTGAATCGACCATTGATCAGAACCAAAGTGAGGAAGAAATTGGCTTCCATGAGGATACCTTCCAACATTAGATATTCAAAAGCCAGGAATCTGTCAAGTCGATAGGAAACTTGGTGTGAGCTAGAACGACGATTTGACCAAGTGAAGGTTCCATTGTGGGTTTATATATCAATCAAATGGAAGTCATCAAT
>SNQJ01S0014086.1:0-20863 GCA_010110895.2 Picea sitchensis
AATCTTAAAGGACAACCTGACCATGGCACATAATCGCATGAAACAACAAGCAGATCAACATCATAGTGAAATAAGTTTTGAAGTAGGGGATTGGGTGTTTTTAGGACTACAACCATACAAACAAATGTCCCTCAAGCAAGACAAGAAGGATAATAAATTATCGCCAAAGTACTATGGTCCTTATAAGGTGTTGCAAAAGATTGGTACTATGGCATACAAATTGGATTTGCATGCATCCTCCCGAGTACACCCAGTTTTCCATGTTTCATGATTAAATAAGGTTATAGGTGACACGATCTCAGTTCAAACTATATTGAAATAAATTGACGAGGAAGGAAAAATCATATTGGAGCCTGAAGCCATCACTGACACAAGAATTCGCTAGCTGAGGAATAGATCCATTTCAGAGTATCTCATTAAGTGGAGGAAAATTCCTATTGAAGATTCCACTTGGGAAGATGATTCTTTTATACAGAAGCATCCAGAATTACTCAAGCATTGCGGAAAACACTTTTTTGAAAGGGAGGGGCATGTTAAGCCCTAAATAGTGGCACATTACCCCTTAATTGGGGAATATGACATTAGTAATATTATTTTATTTATGTCGGCTTGGGTCCATTAGTTGTAATTGTACCTTCTAGTCTCCTATATATACCAAGGAGACATTTTCATTTGGAATCATCTTGTACTTGAACATTTATGTGGTGTAAAAGGAGGTTTCCCCATTGAAGAGACTTATTATCTAAAATTCTCTCTTTTTCAAGGCGTTGAGTACTTATTCTGAGGTTTTTCTATGCTATATTGATATTTGGTTCTTAACACCTTTGCCAACCAACATTTTCCCCTCTGTTCCAATTTCTTCTATTTCCCCTATTACCTCTGTTATAGCTACCTCTGTTGAAGAAACTCATCTAGATGATCATAAGACTAAGTTAGTATATGCAATTTACAACTAGTAAAAGCATCAGATATTATATTGCATAATATATAATTTACTAATGGCTTTGAATTTACCAGCAATCAAGCATGCAACGAGGAAAAGGGAGATTGAGGGAAAATGAGACAGTCAAGGAAGAATTATGCAACATCATTGTTACTTATATCTCCACAAAGTAATAATTAATGTTAACTAAGAGCATGGGATAAATAATGAATATGGGAGAGATGATAGGTGATGCGATGTATGTAAAATGAAATCAGATGATAGAAGTGTATGGATGGATGTTCATAGTCCAATTATATTAGTTTTCTCGTATTCTTTCTCGATATGTACCTAACTTAGAAATCTCTATTCACCGTCTTTTCAAACTTATGCCAAGTTACCATCAAATGAATTTCTTATGCCAAGTTACAAGCAGACTTCCTCCTTTAAAATCATTTTCTATTTATACAACAGGGGGGAAACATGACATTGAATGATATTTGACTTAGGACTTCATGGAATAATTTTTGGAAAGTGAAATAATGGGGGGATTTGGTCATGTATGTATTATAGAGAACAAACAATTTTTTTTTTAGCTTCTTTCAGTAAACAAAGGTCTTTCACATCCATAATAACCATATTAATTTATATCAATAAATGTTGGACTTATGATAGTATGTGTCTCTTCATACTCAATATCAACCTTTAGTCATGTGACTCATTCTTTTTTATAGATTTGAACCAATATCATTCGGTCCAAAAGAATAGTTCTATGTACAAACTTTTTTACTGAGAAAAGATTTGACATCCAAAATGTTTCATACCCATCTTCGAACAATCCAAGGTCGATCTTATACGAGTTTCTTTTCAACAGAGCTTGTCGTCACATTAATCTCAAGAGGAGGATTTTTTAGTGTGAACAAAACCTCATAAGGTAAAACATGTATATATATTCAAATCTTTCTTTAAAGTTGTAAACTATGTAATTGAACCATAATCTTTTAGGAAGGGTCAACCAGAATCTAAATCAATCAAAAAACATTTATGTATACCAACAGGTTTCAAAAGAATCATGCGGATTTTGAATAACTTGAGTCAACAAATCAAACAAAGCATATGCCAACCTGAAAACTTTATTGTGTGAGCATGAATTCGAATCTAACTCGCAAGAGGTTAAAACACATTCTTGAAACTGACTATACATAATTTGGTTCAGTAGAAAGGTGCTCGACGTGAGACCATTTGGTTGGGGCTTCGAACCTTACTTTGATCTTGGAAAAACAATCATACACAACTCAAACCCGAAATCGTCAGGACCATGGACAAAAACGACTAAGAACATTAAGTATCCCAACAAAGATTTCACCGATAAAACCTCAAGTTTTGTATGTATGGGTTTCAATTCCTAAAAGAATATACAATGAACCCAGTGAAATCTTTGCAAATGTTCAACCAATCATGTCGCTAAAATCTATGAAGAATCCAAATAACAACAAGAGAATTCGAGAGTGGATGGATTTTATTACAAACTCAACGGGTTCCCTCCTTTATAAGCCAAACCAATAACTTTGCAATGAAAAGTGGGTAAATTAATGCTATAGAATTCCATTTCAACAATTTTTCAATAGAATGAGAGAATGGGAAAGAGAAACATGCTCAAAACAAGTTGAATCATAGCCACCATAAACTATAATTGCAAAGAAACTATATATTTGATGGAGAAACAAGCTATCATTTGCACAACTTTAAACTAAGTGCCACTTGTTGAAAAACGTGAGAGACCGTTATCAAATCACCAGGGTTGAGTTTTCACCAGGGTTGAGTTTTCTTACTAAGTTTGAACTACAACCTTTCACAAAAGCAGTAAAATGAAATGAAAAACTTCAAAGAATGAGGGTAGACTAGCACAACAGCAAAATAGTTGTTGGTGAACGCCGAAAGGTGAAGAAGATAAAACGAATCTTTAAAAGAATATATTTAGTTTCTGTTAATCACTTATGTGGCAATCGATTAGCTATCAAAGTAATTTTTAAATATGATTAGGTAAATGTAAAAAAGTAAACACATAAACTGATGTCTTTATAATAGCTAGGAAGTTAATGATTGAAATCACAGCCATTTATTTTGTGTGACTACTAAGAATGTTCCAGCCATATTTAATCCTATCCATAGAAAACTTATTAATCACTAAACCCCTATTAAATCTGCCCATTGTCAATAGGTATACGCCTTTCGGCGTAAATATGCAAGGTGGTGGGTTATGCCCACGTCCTTGCACATTTAATGCATGGGCAGCCTTATGTTACCCAAAATTTACATGCCCTTTCCATGCCACACTTCACTTTCCAACGAGTGCCAAGACACTTTCCAACGAGTGCCAAGACAACTTGATCCGAAATAAATCCGTACTGAAGAATGGGTAAGACTAGAACCCTACAAGACATCATGACAATTAATCAAGGTCATGTAAGCTATGTAAATCAATGCATATGAAAATTGAATAAGACAAATGAGAATGTGAGAGAAACGTTTAAAATAATTAATTAAATGATAAAAGTAAAAAGGAGAGAAGTCTAAAAAATAGGAAGTGAAGAATCATGGTTTTTGGCCTTCCCTTACCCCTAGATTTTCCTATTTCTTCATTCTCGACCATACTCAAAGGGATTTTTGAGGCCAAAGAGGAAGAGAGCATTGTAAAATTGCAAACTTGAATAAAGAGAATAGTAAGTACCATTCGACTAGTTTTCCAAGTTGGGTTTCAGGGGAAAACCCATGTGCCAATCAAGGTATTTGATTATTGTGTGTTGTGATTAAATTCACCATCATATTTCATTATAGCGTGATGGTTATATTATTAAATAAATTCTCGATATATTAATGAGAGGATGTAGAACAACTTGTTTCATTTAGTTTTCAATTCATTATTGAGTGTGTGAGTACCTTGGTAATGGTGAACACACTTTGAACTTAGCATTCATTCAGTGCACAATCAACCACGATTTTACCCATGCCTCAAGGCGTCCATGATATTTCTTTCCGGGGATGTTCTCTTAATTCCAATGAAACCATAATCCATTGCACCCTCCAGTAATCTTGTCTACGCTGCAATTAAAATAATTCCCCTCACCCGTGCTTGAGAGGAGAGAATCAGTTGCTCCACGCTCACATTGTTTTTCATCCAAATATCGTGGAAATCCTGGAACAAGAAGAACACACCCACTTGTGTTTTCTTGTTGTCAAATAGTGTGTGAACCCCGTGTTTGAGGACAGATATCCCGCATGATTTTTATCTTGTTGGCCACGACTTACATATGATTCCCATCGATTGGAGAGACCTTGCACGCTTGTTATATTGTTGGCCATGACCTGCAAATGATCCCCAGCTTAAGGAGAGACTCACGTTAATTCTCTCTTCTGTTTTAGCGCCTCTCTTTGTAGTCTAAATGTTGAGCATGAAGTATAGATATAGAAGAGTTCACACACTCATCCTCTGTAGTCCAACAATTCCCACGACCTATCTGGGTTTTCCAAGATCCCACGGGGTTTCCCTAACAATTGGTGCACCATTCACTTTGTTTATGGGTGCACCATAAAGAGAAACATGCTCAAACCAGTTTATGGGTGCACCATTCACAATGGGTGCACCATTCAAATACATTAGAGAAAGAAAATCCATGTTCTTTGACGTTTGATGTACAATAGACAGTTTTGTGTTTACACTTGGTGCACATGGGAAAAGCCTTCATAAAATTTTGTATAGTTGTGTAGCAGCTTGTAACCAACAAATATTTTAGACACCTTCTTCATGTTCTCAACTACAATGTGGATGGGTGCTAGAAGATAATAGTTGTCGAGCATTGAAGTTCAATAGACATCAACCCCTTCAAGCATACTGAAAGGATGAGCTAGTTAATAAACTTAGAAACATGAGAGTAGTTGCACTAAGAATTGTATTGAGCTTGTAGCTAAAACTCAAAGACAAAACTGAGAAAGAGGTAAGAGGATTTAAATTATTCATATGCTCTGTGTTGTTGAAGCGAGTGGGTTATAATCCCCTCAATTAAAAATTAGATGGTATCAGAGTAGTTGCATCCTTGATCGAGACACTACTTCCAAGACTATGAGCAAAATATTGTAGACTGCAACATGGGAAAAGAAAGTAGATATAAGTTAGAAGATTTACAAGCCAACAATGTTGATCTTCGATAAGAGAATGAGAGTTTGAAGGTGCGGGTTAAGATGTTTAAACATAGGATGGTAGAGATGGAGAAGCACATGGAGACCTTTGCAAATTTTTTTCCATTGCTTAAGAAGAAGTTTGAATAATTTCAAGACTCCCTCACTACAATCAAATCATATTGGGACAAGCACAGAGCACAAATTGCACACCTTGGGGAGAAGGTCATCCAATTGGATAGTTGGAAGGAGGATAGGTTCACAAATATGATGACACAACTGCAACAAAAGTTGCTAGAAATGGAGAAGGCCTTGGGAAGGATTCAAGAAGTCGTCCAAGAGCACAGAGGAGAAAGGAAAACTTCCATTTTCCCTACAAGTTCTAGCAAGATGTCTGAGACTGACTTGCTAATCTCACCTTCAGTAGACATCTCTCAAGAGAAGTTAGGTGAATTTGAGAAGCATACCAAGGGTATTGGCTCTAAGATTCTAAAGAAAATGGGTTATGATGGACAAGGTCTAGGAAAAAGGAGACAAGGCATCTTAAACCCCATTGTATTCACACCCTAGGCCAATCATGAAGGCCTATGTTTTGATGGAAGGAGTAAAAACTCCATCAACATGAAGAAAACCATTTCTATCAAGGCAACCGACATGCTGGAGTTAGCTTGATCATCAGGAGAAGGAGCAACAATAGTGAGTGCAAGTGTCATCTCGCCACCACATTATCTTTGTGGTATATTGAAGCAGAGCAGCGATGAGAATAGTTTTCAAACTCATCCCGCACCTATACTCAGACACAACAAAAAATCAGTCATCGAGAGCAAGAAGAAGAAGAACAAGGGGTCTAAGTCAAACAAGAAATTTCTTGTTTGTCACTGTTGCAAGAATAGAGGCCATACAATAGAAATGTTTTGGTATGAAGATACATGATCACATTGTATAAAGAAATGTCATTGTGAGGCATTCTATTAGAAGAAGCAAGCCATGCTCAGGAGGCCTGATTGTTTCTAGAAGTTTAATGGCAATAAGGCCCCTCCAGTCTGAAAGCATACATAGAGGCACGTGGAGAGGAGTATGATAGGAAATCCTTGTAAAAACCATGTGAAAGTTTTCCACCATTACAGGTTGAGTAGACATTAGGAAGCAAAGTGTTGGCGACTTCACCCAGAGATTTACCCTAGAAACCACATAGCCAAGAGAAGGGTGTGGAAATTGAAGATTGAAGAAGCATACATCTCCAATCTATGTGACAGAAGTGGTCAAGGGAGAGATATCGACATAGGAGAGAAAAAAAATAGAAAAGAAGGATAATTGGTTGATGTTGACAGTAGCCACAACCCACTTCTTGTTTCAGGTATTGCATCCAAATAACCCCATAGTGGAGTTGTGCTGAATATTGGTGCACAGGGGTCAATGAACTTAGAGGATTTCTTGAGGACTCCATGATGTGCTTTGCAAGCATGTGCATGCACCAGAGAGTTGTTTCTATGCCACGAAGCAACTGATCCTAGCAAAGGAATGAAACCACATGTGAGGAGTTGTTGTGTGATGGTAGCATGTTGGGGTCACACTGAGCATACCAACATTCGACTTGGATTCATTGATAACTAAGATGGTATGTCTCCAAGTCAGAGTAGGATATGGAAACAAATGTGGAGTCTATAGTTCAGATTTGACTATTTCACAAAGACAAGAGTCAGTGAGAATATTGTTGCACTACAGGAACAAGCGAGACATTACCAGAGCTAGAGACATAGCCAAGGACCAAAGCCAATAGCCAGATTCATGAGCCAGAGTTAGACCTATAGACAGGAGCCAACATCAAAGACATGTTTGAAAGAAGTAGAAAACAATGATCCAGATTCGTTTCCTAGATATTTTGGAGACCAAAAATCCTCTCAACGAGGAGGTGTGATCCAAAATAAATCCAAACTTAAAAATGGGTAAGACGCAGAACCTGCAAGACAACATGACAATTAATCAAGGTAATGTAAGCTATATAAATAAATGCAAATGAAAACTTGAATAAAAAAAATGAGGATGTGAGAGGAATGTTTAAATTAATTAATTAACTGATAAAGGCGAAAAGGAGAGAAGTCCAATGAACGAGAAGTGAAGATCCATGGTTGGTGGTCTTCCCTTACCCCCTAGCTCTCCCTATTTCTTCACTCGCTACCATACTCAATATGAGCAACCTTTTAATCATTTAATGAGCACTAATTGAATCTTTCAAATGCAACAAAGTTAAACAGATGTCATATTCAAACTAGAGAAAGGGGAATATTGTAATGCATATAATATGTAGATTATTCTTTGAATTTATTTTAAAGAACATGTTGTCATCTTAAGAATAATTGAAAACAAACTTTTCACTCCTCTTCTTCTATAGGGGGTCCCGCCTATTAGCTATATTTATTATAATATTTTTTTAGTATGCCTTGCAATCATCTGCAAGCCATATGACTAGTGGGGAGTTTGTCAGTGAACATCTGGTGACTCCACAGGGTAGCCAATTTACTAATTGGCTAGAAATTAGAATTTCTGGTTTATCTATAAAATAATATTATATTTATTGTTTACTTTCATAATGATTTTCTGATATGCTCTTGTAAAAAATATTTATGGAGGGTAGAAAGAGAAAGTAGAAAATGGGAAGATCTAGGATCATCAAGTCTTAGCGAAGAAACTGTAGGTTTAGGAAACTACTACAAAAGTAGTGATGTGGAATTAAAGGAACTCATATGTCTTTGTTGTTCATACTTTTCCAATAGAGATCAATAAAATATTTTGCAATCAACATGATCAAATATTGTTATAGGAGATTTTTCCTCACTCCATGCATCTTGCTTGGATGGCCTTCCATTTCCCTCTGCAGAATTGAAGTCCCCTTTATTGTTCACTCCAGAGCTAAAAATACATATTTTTGTACACATACACGACCTACCAGTTAGAAAACTCGCGTATACACAGGTTTCTCCACTACAGCCCTCGTACATCGGGATTGGTGCTCAAAAATTAAAAAAAATATGTCGGGTTTCCATGCCATGTATCGTGATCCATGATCTTTGACCTTCCATATACTAGAAACGCTCTAACTTGACCCTTGAATTCCATTTGGAGGCTATAAATTGAGCCATATCCAAGCCTTGGACAATTGACAATTAAACATTGAGAGCAAAGATACTCTGGAGAAATTTCACTTCATATTGAGTCTGCATCCCTTTGTCCTTGAAAGTATAAACTTCTTGTGTTCAACCCCCAATCTCTTCCTACTTTTTGATGGAGAGATTCATTGACTCCTATATGTGATCTTGCCTTTGCGGAGGATTGAAGTGGTGGGGGCTTAGCTAGAGGGACTTAGTTTCTCGGCTCCGATATGTGTCGTTACAAAAATTTATCACCTATGTACTTTTGTTGATTACATTAATATAAATACTCTTTTCTCATCCAATTGATATCTTGCAAATATTTGAATTACTTTCCATGGGTGTATTTGTCATGTATCTTAATGGATTATGCTAATTTATATGCTAACATGATATATCATCACCACATGGTTGTGTATCTTGGTTGTTGAAGACAAGTTGCAAGTATAAAGATTTGGGTCGTGTGCTCAATGGTGGTCTTCTTCGAACGTCCAGACGAGCTAGGATCCTAGCCTTCTCTTGTTATCATTTCATTTATATAGAATATTTGAGATTAGAGTAGATTTATGGGTGTTGTTCCATTTGTTGTGGTTTTACCCTATCCATAGAGAGTTTTTCCTCGTAATAGAATTGGTGACTCCACTGGATAGATATCCTTTTTGGGGGTATTGGGTGTTCTTCTCCTTGATTTTCTCTTTGTTTTCCCGAGTTTCTATGTCTCATGTTGCTTGAGATCCTGTATTTTTCCTTGCATCTGAGTTTCTTGGCTTAACCCTTGCCTTGGCAGTGTCTTTTTTGGAATACATGGGTTTTCCCTTGATAGCCACATATATATGCGAACTGTCTGTCTTTAGGGCATGTATATATGTGTTTATTCCTTGAACAATCACGTACATCATATCTTAAGTCTTTTTGGATGAGTTTGGTGTTTGTTGGGTGAGTTTTACGGGTTGCTGAGTCTTCTTGGGTTCCTATTCCGACTATTAAGTTCCTACAAAGTGATAGGAATCCTTTTTATTGTCATCTTTCTCATTTGTTGTCCTTACATACTAGTCTGGGTAGTTCCTTCTTGGTATCCTACTTGGCTTGTCTCTTTTTTCTTGCAGTTGGGTCCTGTGAGGTTGTTATTTAGTCCTTGCATTTTCTTTTTGTTATGTGAAAAATACAAAAATATTTTATTTCTTGCATTTTACTTATGGAATTTTAATTTTGGTTACTTCACATTGATTTTGAAAACTTCTGTAACGACACATATTGGAACCGAGAAACTAAGTCTCTCCAGTTGGGCCTCCACCACTTCAATCCTATGCAAAGGTAAGATCACATGTAGGAGTCAATACAGTTGTCCATCACAAAGTAGGAAGAGCTTGTGGTTTGAACAAAATAAGTTCAGTCTTTCAAGGACAAAGGGATGCAAACTCAATATGAAGTGAAATTTCTCCAAAGTGTCTTTGCTCTCAATGTTGAATTGTCGATTGTCCAAGGCTTGGATATGGCTCAATTTATAGCCTCAAAATGGAATTGAAGGGTTGAGTTGGAGCATTTCTAGTATATGGAAGGTTAAGGATGATGGGTCACATGGCATGGCAAGGAAACCCGACATATTTTTTAATTTTTGAGCACCAAACCCGATGTACGAGGGTTGTAGTGGAGAAACCTGCATATACGTGAGTTGTATAACTAGTAGGCCATGTATGTGTACGAAAACATGTATTTTTAGCTCTCGAGTGAACAAAAAAGGGGACTTCAAGTGTGCATAGGGAAATGGAAGGCCATCCAAGAAAGATGCATGGAGTGAGGGAAAATTTTCTATAACAAATATGCAGCTTGATGGATCCAACTTGACTCAAAAGACCAATAACTGGAAAAATCAAAATTGAAAACATCATAGAACTGAAAACTGTATATATAACAACATAATCTTTAGAAGTATCTACATAAGATAAAGCATGAAATCCAAAATGAGAAACAAAAGAGAAAAACTGTAAAACACTTATCTTGCTAAATTCATTTTTTTATATATATTTTTTAATTAATTGATTTTTAATATGCAGGAGAAGGGAAAAACATCAACCTGGTACTCACGTGAGATGACATTTGGCATAAAGGAATGCATAATCTATTTTGCATGCAGGCTTCATTATTTGGGAGGCATTACTCAAGGGATACTCACTGATTTGTTGATCGATAGATGTACATGATGGGGAAAAAGGACCAATCAATACCCAAAAGAAAGTATTACCATCTTGCAAGACTTTCCAACCAACAATTTGAACTTTGTAACTTACATTGAAGAATTATTGTGATCAAAGATAGAGTATGTGGACTCAACAAACATATCAAAATCATTTGTTGCAATCTCCTCATCATGAAAAGAGTCATCATATTCCAAGGAAGAATATAAGGGATTTTGAAACATAGGAAGTTCCCTAAAATTATCATTATTACCAAAGGAAAGTATGCACAAAAGAGAGGTATGTGCATCATTGTCAAGCTCTTCAAACTCTTTCGATCAAAATAATGGATTTTGAAAATCATGATATTCTTCAATATTTTTATTAAATTCATGAGGGTCTTCAATAAGAGATTCATCATGAGTATCAGTAAAATGTCACCATTCATTACTAATATCATTGTATTAAAAAAATTCATAGAGGGGATTGAAGAGGTTAGAACCAAGTTTCTTTGCATAGTCATATTCAATGTTATATGCATATTGATAAGGGATTTGGGGTAAACCATGATCTTGGTATTGGGTGTGTCTATTAGTTTTGAGGATGGATATATTTGAAATATGAGGAATGGGTTGGTCGTCAAGCATCATGATATGCTTGTGATCATATTCTCCTTCGAACTCTTCATCATATATGGTAAAAGTATTATAATTAGGCCTTAGGTAAGAGGGGTCAAAGGATATCTCAATATGAACATATTTTTAAAATTGACTTTCAAGGGAGAACACGTGATTTTGCAAATCTTGGATGACAAACATCAAGGATGACAAATATTTACGCAAATTACAACCATCAAATGAGAAACATGTTCTATGCATTTTCTCTTCAAAGTCAAGGCAAGTGAGTAAGGCTAGTTCGAGGTTTTGAACGTTCTTCTCCTCCAACTACCAATGGTAAAGAGTAGGAAAAATATTATAATAATGCAATAGGGAAGACCGATTAGTTGGAAGAACTGACAAAGGAATGTGATTGTACAACTTGATAAACTTAAGGTTAAAATCTCGAATACTTTCATTCTTTTTCATGAGAAATTGATTAAATCTCTTAAGGTGCTCATATGGGTTATCAAAATGTCCAAAGGTTGAGGTAAGCCAATAAGAAGGGTTATACCACATGGAGATACATTGATCAGATAGATTGGAAAACAGAGATGCAACATTACCCTGAAGGGAATTTTTAAAGAAGAACATGCAACTGTCATTCTCATTAAATTCGAGGATGGTGCAAACATTTGAAAATGCACAAAGATGTTATTCTATTATGATGGTTCCATCACAATGGAATAAATAAAAATGTTTCTTGAATTTATAAGGGAAAGGATTAAGAAGGTAAGTCAACTTCAAAGGGGTAGGTGTAAGCCACTGGTAATTGTTCAAATATTCCTCAAATTTGAATATTCCATATTTACATATGAATTTCCTAGGATTACTAGCCGAGACTGTAGGGTTACAACCACTAAACATTGTTCCAATCACTTGAGAAATAAAATTTTGGTTTGAACTACACATCTTACCTTTCATGGATGAAGAGGAAAAATAAAAGACCTGAACAAGTTATGGAAAGATGAGCCATAAAAGATTTTAGACCGATTATTTTTCCTTCCTATTTCTAGTAAAGGATTAAATTCGGGTAATGGGTCTTTCATTCTTCAAAAAAGAATGAAATTGAACATTAATAAGACATGAAATTACTGTGTTGGCCTATTTTGAGATTGTCTTTTTTGGGCCTCCCGCTGTTACCTAATTCGAGCATCTCCAACAACAACTTCCCAAGAACAATAAAGTTCTTTGCGACTATGGTTAGTTTGCAAAATTAATTCAAACAAGCTTAAATAAGACTACCCTGATATTGTAAAACCTCTCCAGCATTCAATTGACGAGAAATAGGAAAAGTCATGAAATCAAGAAATAAAACAAACTATAAATAGAAAATAAAATAAAGAACCAGAGAACTACAAATAAAGTCCCCAACATGGTCACCAAATAAATGGTGATGAAAAGGAATGGAAGTCCTTATACCAACATTTTTTAATCTCACAAGGCTAAGATGAGATAGGTGCGATTATGACCTTGTTTTTATAGCCTAGTCAAAAATTTCGATCAACTCTCAAGCAATATGTACTTGGAACTGATGCTCATTTTATATTTAAGTGTTTCAATAAAAATAAATAAATAAAATGTTGTGATGTAATTATAAGAAAAATTATAAAATACAATTTCAATGATAAAAAATTTGAAAT
This sequence comes from Picea sitchensis, assembly GCA_010110895.2. Taxonomy (NCBI): domain Eukaryota; kingdom Viridiplantae; phylum Streptophyta; class Pinopsida; order Pinales; family Pinaceae; genus Picea; species Picea sitchensis. The sequence continues at coordinate 12,721 of SNQJ01S0014086.1, forward strand.
ACGATTATACAACAAATCCAAAAGTGAGACCAAAATCAACATATGATTTTATTGATTTCAATTTCAAATTACAGCATAATCTTTTTTTACAAACCCATGCGAGGGTAAGGACCAAAGTTAAACTTAGAAGTCTATGGTGGAAATTTCCTTCACACAAAGACGACTAATGTCTTCGAATACAAGTCCAAGAACAACAAGATGTTGTATCAACCGAGCCACAAATGCATCATTGTCATTGACTTTGCAAAACATATCTAATCAACACTAAAAAATAACTCAGAAATCAAATTACGATTAACAGGCTATCAAGACAAATGAATGAACTTTTGAAGCATGTCAAATATCTATGCTCCTTATTCCTTCTTCTTTCCACCTTCAGTAAAACCTTGCTATCAATAAGAGGATTTAGCTCTTTGTAATTCAGAAATGAATGAATAATGAATGAAATCTCACTTCAGAGCAAGAGAAAACCTTTATCAGAAATGCCTCCCTATTATCCCCCACTTTGTACGTCTTTTTCTTCCTCTTTTTATTCTTCAATGAGGTAGTTCAAGTGGTTAAACTACCTTTACGTTAGAAGACTAAATAATTTTAGTTAATTAGAACAACTTTATTAAATAACGATAAAATATAATAAATAATAATTAATAGGTGGGGACCCCCTATGTATCTCTTATTTTTTTTAATTTTCAATATTCCCTTGTTCCTCCAAAATTTAAATATGCATGTCACACCATCTCAACATATATATATATATATATCCAAAAACACAAAAAAATAAACATGCCATAAATACACTTGAGCCTCCCCCAAGATATCATCATTATGCCAAAAATATATAAAGTTGTCCTCTGTCCAAACAGTCAAACTAAAAATAAAAGTACTACCATAATAGAAATTCAGAAATTATATTTTTTATGAGATGTTGTCCTCCTTTTCTTACTTCCTTCCAATAAAGCCACCATGTGCATTTGTAAATATTCTTTGGAAGGTTTTGTGTCTTCATTTTTGGAAACTTCAGGGTGCATATCACCGAAGGTGATCTTTCTTACATCATCATCAAGTTTTAGGGGAAAGTACTTAATTGTATAAGAAGAGGCATTTGAGGAATTTGAGCTAATTGATATTGTTGGTCTCTTTCCCCTGCTTGTTTCAGGTTCTATAGTTAAGGCTTTAAATATCTTAGGAATATGAGTAGAGTGAACTTGTGATGTCACTGAAGCAATTTGATGGATTGGTTGCTCGAGACAAAGTGGTGAAGGTAATGGTAATGAGATGGCGGGCCAGCCATTGAATCGAGTTGGAGAATTGGGTATCACAGGATTCCAACCATCATTGAGTTGAGGCTCAGACTGCATGGATACATGTGGTTGAATATGAATTCCTGAAATGTTGGGATGAGGCTGCACCTAAGTTATGATAGGTGGTGTTGGAGGAGGTTGAAAGTGTCCTTGTCTAGCAAATTTTAGGAAACCAGTTTGCAGGAGTTGGTTAAACTCCTCAGAATCAATATAGAAGTGGATAGAGAACCTTAGCCTTTTGTTTCTACCCCTTTTCCAACAAACATTTTTCTCTCTGTTCCAATTTCCTCTATTTCCCCTCTTACCTCTGTTATAACCGCCTCTGCTGAAGAAACTCATCTACATGATCATAAGACTAAGTTAGTCTATGCAACTTACAACTAGTAAAAACATAAATTATTATATTGCATAACATACAATTTAATGATGGCTTTGAATTTACCAGCAATCAAGCATGCAACTAGTAAAAGGGAGATTGATGGAAAATGAGACAATCAAGGAAGAATTATGCAATATCGTTGTCACATATATCTCCATAAACTAATAATTATTGTCAACCGAGAACATGAGATAAATAATGAATATGAGAGAGATGATAGGTGTTGTGATGTATGTAAAATGAAATCGGATGATAGGAATTTATGGATGGATGTTCATAGTCCAATTATATTAGTTTTCTCATATTCTTTCTCAATATGTACCTGACTCACAAATCTCTATTCACTCCATTTTCAAACTTATGCCAAGTAACCATCAAATGAATTGTTTATGCCAAATTGCAAGAAAAATTCCTCCTTTAAAATCATTTTCTATTTATACAACAAGAGGGAAAACATGACATTAAATGATATATGACTTGGGCATTCTTGGAATAATTCATGGAAAGTGAAATAATGGGGGGATTTGGTCATGTATGTATTATAGAGAACAAACAAAATGCTTTTAAAAACTTGTTGTAGTAAACAAAGGTCTTTCGCATCCATAATAACCTTATCAATTTATATTAATAAATGTTGGACTTATGACAGTATGTGTCTCTTCATGTTCAATATCAAACTTTAATCACTATGTGCAACTCATTATATTTTACAGATGAACCAATAACATTCATTCCAAAACAATATTTATGTGTACAAACTTCATTATTGAGAGAAGGTTTGACACCCAAAATGTTTCATACCCATCTTCGAACAATCCAAGGTAGAGATTATACAAGTTTATTTTCAACAGAGCTTGTCATCACATTAATCTCAAGAGGAGGATTTATGAGTGTGAACGAAACCTTAGAAGGTAAAACATGTATATATATTCAAATCTTTCTTTAAAGTCATAAACTATATAAGTGAACCATAATCCTTTAGGAAGGGTCAATCAGAATCTAAATCAATCGAAACACATTTATGTATAACAACAGGTTTCAAAAGAATCATGCATATCTTTTGAATAGATTGAGTCACCAAATCAAGCAAAGCATATGCCAATCTCAAAAATTTATTGTGTGATCATGAATTCAGATCTAGCTCACAAGAGGTTAAAACACATTCTTGAAACTGGCTACACATATTTCATTTCAGTGGAAAGGTGCTTGATGCGAGACCATTTGGTTAGGGTTTCAAACCCTACTTTGATATTGGCAAAACAATTGTACACAACTCAAACCTGAAATCATTAGGACCATGGAAAAAAATGACTAAGAACATAAAATATCCCAACTGAGCTTTGACTAATAAAGCCTCAAGTTTTGTATGTAAGGGTTGTAATGCCTAGAAGAATATATGATGAACATAAAATCCTTGCAAATATTCAACCAATCATGTTGCTAAAATTTATGAAGAATCCAAATAACAACAAGAGAATTGGATCCTATGTGGCTTTTATTACAAACTCAACTGGGTTCCCTCCTTTATAAGCCAAACCGATAACTTTGCAGTGAAAAGTGGGTAAATGAATGCTACATAATTTCTTTTCAACAGTTCTTCAACAGAATGAGAGAATGGGAAAGAGAGACATGCTCAAAACCAGTCGAAATAGAGCCACCATAAACTATAATTGTAGAGAAATTGTGTATTTTTATGGAGAAACAAGCTATCATTTGTATAACTTTAAACCAAGTGCCTTAAATACTTGTCGAAAATAGTTACCGTTTTTTATCTAATTACTAGGGCCATGCTTTCTTACCAGGTTCGAATTGCAAACTTTCATAAAAGAAGTAAAATGAATTGTCGAACTTAAACAAATGAGGGTAGAATACATAGGTTGGTGGGTTATGCCCGCATCCTTGCAAATTGAATGCATGGTCAACCTCACTTTACCCAAAATTTACATGACCTTTCCATGTCAAACTTCACTTTCCAACGAGTGTGAAGGAAACCAATCAAAATAGGAACAAGTGCCACGTATGCAGGAGAGTCATGTGCCATGCCCATATCAATCACATCAACAAAACCATAACCATCAAATGATGACACAAACCACAACTAGGATTCATGTTATTAAACCACATTTGTGACATAAATCAAACGTAATCGATTGATATGTATTGGTTGGCATGCCCAATGTATTTACCAAAGTTCAAACAACACTTCCTACCATGACCCACAAATCATATACATATATACACCAATTGTTATAAGAATTTGATACTAGAGTCTTATAAATCACAACATAATGCAACCTTGTAACAAGAAGCTCGACATAACCATTTATCAAATGGAATACAATATTTTTTTTCCATGTATCCATTGTTACTTGCAATATATACCTTTGAATTCTTGTCATGGAATGATACGAAACTTAAGAGACTATAACCAACTTTTCCCATTCCTTCTTTTTGGTTATAACCTATAAATTCCCCAATGACAAAATCAGAATGAAATGACACTGTATGAGCATAGGTGTATACAGTATGAGAAACATTTTAATCATTTTATGAGCATGAATTTGATATTTCAAATGTGACCAAGTTAAATCATATGTCATATTCAAATTGGAGAAAGGGGAATATAGTCATGCATATCATATGTAGATTATTCTTTGAATTTATTTCAGAGCACATGTTTTCATCTTAGGAGTAATTGAAAACAAAATTTTCACTCCTCTTCTTCTATAGGGGGTATGTTGTAGGGGATAGTTAGCCCCGCCGACTAGACCCACCAGTTGAATAACCAAGTCGACTATTGTAGTCGGTTAGGAAAGTTGGTCAAACAGTTAGTTAGATTCGACTAACCGAACAATTAGGAAATGTAACTCTCAATACAAGACCCAACTTGTAGATCTGAGTACCAACTGAGATGTGAGGAATCCAACCCTCAAGTACAAGACCCAACTTGTAGACAAAAGACAATCTGTCCAACCTATACCAATAACTTGTCACAATATGTACCAATCATCATGTATTATCAACCATGTACATCAATCACTCACAGAACCTGTACCATCACATTGCATCAACTATGCATAACATAACCTGTCACATCAATTTGTCTCCTCTATCAAATCATATATGATCTCATGGATCCCATGTTCATGATCACAATATAAATACACAACATCAATACCATATGACAAATACCAACAACAAAATACCAATTGTATCCCTAAAAAATATGATATATGCAACAATATTGAACAACCAATACCATCTCAAGAGATAAACCCTAGCTCACAAAACATACCTCAAACAAGATGTTCCTTATCTCTCATAAATAGACTCCAACCATGCATTAAATATTATGTCAATATAACTAGCTATGAACCAGTAATAAACTTCAGTAGATCTTCCTAAGATCAACTCTACAACAAGCCCAAAACTTCCAAGATGGCATCCAACAAATTTACAAGCCAAACCCTCAACCATATTCATAGATTCAACACTACACATATGAAAACCACACCTTTTTCTTGTAGTTGTGGATCTATTACGAATTTGTTTCTGTAGATGTGATTATGTTGCCACGATTATGTTGCCACAATTATTTTGTAGTGGTTTTGTTGTCGCGATTCTGCTGCCGTGATTTTTATGTCGTGATTTTGATCTATCAATAATACCTACCCAAATAACCTTTCACAAATGGATATTCAATTATATTCAAAAATCATTTTCATAAGAGACCTTTTGTCTCTTATTTATACTCTCCAAGTAGCTTTGTCTAGGGGTTATATTCTAACCAACTTCCTTATTTTAGGGCTAATCCACTTCTAACCACTTTTTCCACTTACAAAAAATTTATCCAAAAATAGTATTCTCACCACTTCTAGTTGCCACTAAAATATTTTTACTTATTTTCCTTTTGCAACAACTTAACCCGTGATTAACTCCTAGTTGCAACCACTTTGACCAGTGAACTTATTCTAGGAGCTTCTAGAATAAATTGACTTCTTTGACCTTCTAGGGGCTTCCAAATGACTCATGAGGGTTCTCCAACTTCACTAAGCCATATCTCCTCAACCATGAGGAACCATGTGACATACCACATATCACCGGAAATAGAATGACATGTACTTTCCATCTAGAATAGTCTCACCTGTAAATTCACTGATCTTCATTACATTATTCCTCAACTAAACTTGGGCTCCTTAAACATACTACTAGGATTAATCATCCACTTAACCATTTGGACTTTACAAAGCATCTTCCCATGAGGGATTTCACCATAAGGGGACCACTTTGAGAAATTTATCCAAGAGCTTCTTCCTATGAGGGCTTGCGCCATAAGGGGACCACTTTGGATTTCATCCATTTGTTACTTCCTATAAACCATGACATGACATCAATGATATAACTCCCTTTGACATCAACCTTGACATCAATGACAAGACATCACTATGACACCACTTGACATCAACCCTTTGACATCAATTACATCAATGATAACATAATCCAACGACCAATACATCAATGATACAAGCACATCACTATGAAAATACTTGACATCAACCATTTGACATAGATCCTTTAAAATCAATTAGAACTGATCAGAATTTGGACCAGGGGTCAAAATTTAGCCCAAAAATCAAAGTGTTCAGAATCGCCTCAAAATGAATGGGTGCGTAGGCCTCATCATCATGAACCCAACACAACTCAAACGGGTTCAAACGGACATCAGATGAGTGAGATATCGCGTTCTGTTCAAATTGTCAAACATGCAAAAAACAAAATTGTTGATTGTACAGTCTGTACAGTTGTTGATGTGGCAGAGCTATAAGCTAATGTGGCAGGGCCGTACACTAACATGGCAGGGCTGAGTTGGAAGACAGTTGGCAGGTGAGGTCGAATCATATCTCGACACGTGGCACATTATTGGCAAGTGGGAAGGTGCCACATGGCCCAGACATGGGCTGCCACGTGGCACCATATTTGATTGGTCGTTCAAAATTATATGGAGTCCGTGGGGATCGAACCCCGGACCTCCCGCCAAGGTGGAGCGCCTTCACACGATGTGGGCTACCAATAGGCCACATGTTATTACTTAACATATATATGGTTTTTTTTATTTTTAAATTTGAGTCGTGTAATGGTTGGGCGTGGTCCGGGTCGGGGCTAAGCTCCAGCCCCCAGTCACATGATAGCACTGAGTCGTTAGTATTTTATGATTCACATTTCGTGACACTACGTGTCACGAAGATGTGAAGACCGTTTTAAACTTGATTTCAAGTTATTTTCGGACCTGGGATTCGTTTGAATGAATGTATTTTTGCTTTAGACTGTTATGGAGTAGGACCTATATATAACCAGAGGACCACTCCTAAGCGACGGTTGGATTATGTTATGTTATATCGTGAATACATGTTTCTGAATACAAGCTGCTATTGCGTTATGTTATTTCACTGTCATACGATTTGAGTATTTTCTTCTGAGTTAATGGAGCGTGAAGTTTACACAATGTTTGCGTAGCATGATTGAGTAGTTCTGGTTGTTTCTTTCAGCGTTTGCACCTTTTGGTTGGGCCCGCCAAACAGGTTCAAGTCACTGCTTTTCCTTGCATTAGAATTAGTTTACTTCAGATTTCAGTATTGGCATGCATGTTAGTCTAGCATTTTGGAATTAACTTGTTTAGTTTCTTGCTTAATTATTCTTCAACTGTATCGTCCTCAGCATATTAATATCTTCTACAGTGATGAGTATTGAAAGCATGGTTGATTCCTGTAGGATTTGAAGCGTGAATTAGAATAGCTCTGTTCCCAGTTTCCAATTTGAACGAAGATTAAAGTGAATGCGAGCTTGAATATACTTTGTCTTGGTTAGGATAATAGTTACTCTGCTTTGTTATATAGTTAGGCTACTCTACTCAGTTAGGATCGTTAGGTTGAAATTAAAGTAGAGGAAGCTTCCGGTGCCAGTAGGGTAAGTAGAAGGTTTCCTTATTTTTCCTGTAAACAGATTTAGATTTGTTTTCAATGTTTAGATTAAAATAATTTTAGGAAGAAATCTTTCTGTGATAGATAGAAATAGTGTTGATAGATGGTTAAAGATAGTGGTAGATAGTTTTGTGAAATTACAGTAGAGAAAAAATAGAAGTACCAGTACTTAAGCATAGAACTGTTTCTCTTTTGATGAATTAAACGGGAAATGATAAGTTTCAAGATAGTCATTAAGATTCAGTTTCTCAGAGTGAGTTTATGTTTTCTTTTAAGGATAGTCTTTAGATAGGAATTAGCTTACCCACACATACAGTGTAGCAGCTCAAAGTTTACTTACCCTGGTTTGACAATTTAGTGTTTCAGGTCATTTAAATCTTCAATTTAGCAGCCTGACATTTTTGGCGTCGTTGTCAGGGAGTTGTTTAAAAGGTAAGTTAAATAGTTGTCTTGATTAGTTTTATAATGCACTTAGTTTGGTGTGG
>SNQJ01S0014086.1:20873-45254 GCA_010110895.2 Picea sitchensis
GTTGTTGAGGAGAAACCCAAGTATTGTGGTCTTGGATATGAACAGAAAGATGGATCAAATTTCAAAGTTGAGGAGACAAGGGAAACAGTTCCAAGAACAACATTTTTTGCAAGTTCAATCCTTCAAGCATGAAAAGTATGTGTTCAAGATGAATGCAAATGTGTGAAACAAAAAAGTTGTGACAACGATGAGGACAAGAACACTATTGTTGGTCTTCAAAAGAGAGTTGGTAACTCTTCCAACTCACCTCCTCAAGAAGGCGATAAAGGTGAATGTTCAAGGTATATTTCTGCCTATCATTCAGTTGCTTTTGATTATGTTAAACATGGTAAATTTGCATGTAAAAATGGAATAAAAAGTCCATGCACATATTGTGGTTTATATAACCATCATGTTTCAAAATGTTGGAAAAGATTAACCACTTTCAGGAAACTTTCCAAGCAAAGACAACTTGAAAAGAAGATGCAAAAGATTTTCACTCATTGCCAGAAGTGGGGTCATCTCATTGGCCAATGTTGGACATTGCATCCAACCACTCATCCACATCACAAGAGGCAGATGGATGAAGAGTCTAGCAAGAATGGAAGAGGAGATTCTATCATCGATGTGAGTCAAGATGATTTACAAGAAGACGATTTTCAGCAAAAAAAATCACCATTGAGTTGGCTTGGTAAGAAATGGTTAGATTTCTTGAGCAAGTAAGGCTTGCATTTTTCTATTGTAGATGCACATTTCAGCCTTATGAATGCATTTATGTTGAGAGTATGACAAGTACAACTTGTATGATGCAAGTTTCATGTGAATGCAATTCGTTTGAAGGCATTCTTGTTTGTTGCACAACTTCGCCAGGAGGATGTAAAAGAGGGGTATGATGCTCACTTGTTATAGCCATATATCTTTTTCATATTCAGCTCTTATGTACCCACATGTTTCAGGTTTATGTACTTATGTTTGTACTTGAAGGAGAGTTGAAGAGCTATGCACATGCATGTGTTTGTGTGTGTGTGTAAACAGTGAACTTGGTGATAGTTCATCCTGAATGACTCATGATTGTAACATGATTGTGTATCATGAATGTTGAATTGTCATTTTGGGAAGGTCGATATGTTTCAAGTGAGTCTCGACTTGTGTCGATGTTGTCTTGAAAACTATGTTGTGTCGATCATGTTTTTCAACTTACGTTTAGTTGATGGTGTTTGTTGGCTTGTAAGTCGATTTTGAGTACACCAAGATGCAGGAAAAGGCCATGTACTTTGATGAAGTACAATATGCGACCATTTGCTTGAAGAGCCAAAATACTTTGTTGGCATCATTTTCAGTCTTGTATAAATTTGTTTTCAAGATTGATGGTTTTCTTGGTTTGTGACAAGATGTCGCAGGAAAATTTTTGCAGCCATTGTAGAGCGGATTGTGTTGACGCTAAAGAGTTCACAAGAGGGACTTGATTCTTAGTGGGAAGGCTGGCAGTCTTCCAAGAACTAGGAGAACAGTGGGTCAACAGCAGCCAGAGGACAGTGGTTGAGGGACATAGCCAGTTGCAGTACAAGGCATGTCAAGGTATCCAGGTGATTGTCAAAATGAATTTTCAAGTAGAATCAATTGATAGAACTTGGAAGCAGAAGAGTATTGAAGCTCAGGCAGATAATCATAAGCTTTTGTGGGTCCAAAAGCCTTTCAGTGGGAAGGTGTGATCAGAATCTGGACCAGGGGTCAAAATTTAGCCCAAAAATCAAAGTGTTCGAAATCACCTCGAAACAAACGGGTACGTAGGCCTCATCATCACGAACCCAATGCAACTCGAATGGGTTCAAACAAACGTCAGATGAGTGAGATATTGCATTCTGTTCAAATTGTCAAACAAGCAAAAAAAAACTTTTGCTGACTGCGCAGTCTGTACAGTTGCTGACGTGGCAGAGTTGTACACTGATGTGGCAGGGACGTACACTGACGTGGCAGGGCTGAGTTGGAAGACAGTTGGCAGGTGAGGTCGAATCATAACTCAACACGTGGCACATTATTGGCAAGTGGGAAGGTACCATGTGGCCCAGACATGGGCTGCCATGTGGCACCATATTTGATTGGTCGTTCAAAATTATATGGAGTCTGTGGGGACCGAACCCCGGACCTCCCGCCAAGGTGGAGCGCCTTCACACAGTGTGGGCTACCAATAGGCCACACATTATTACTTAACATATATATGGTTTTGTTTATTTTTAAATTTGAGTCATGTAATGGTTGGGCGCGGTCCGGGCCGGGGCTAAGCCCCAACCCCCAGTCACATGCGAGGTCCCATATGACCTCGACCACGCGCGTGCATTTCAAACAATTTAAAATCCCTCGGTTTTGGTATGATGCATATGACCATGCGCCGAACAATGCACGGGAGTTGTCAACGGTTTAAACCATGCGTCGACACTTGGTGCTTAACCATTTGACTTGGGATTTAGCCCTTTTTTATGCGTGGTCACATGGCCATACGCCCAACGACTTGGCGGTTAGGGGGATAGGTTCCCTAACCATTCTACAGTTGCACATGGTTTTTCGGTTATGTGCCGTGTGCTAGGTTTTAGCACGGAAATGAGCGCAGAGGCTAGGTGGGACGCACAGAGGTTCATTTTGGAGAACCAGAGACAACAAGCTTGAAGGAAGAAAATGGCAGGAGGCCTATCTTCTTCATTTTTTGGCCAAATGAGGTGCCAAAAAAGCCTAGCTAGGGGTCTTTGGATGTTCTAAATCCATTGGCACAGTTTTCAAAGGCATTTGAAGACTTCTTTTGCAGGTTTTTCACCATTGAAGTTGCAAAGAGCTCCAGGGAGCTTGAAGCCCCCATTGATGGAGGCCATGCTCAGATGAGCCCAAGTCTGTTTTCTGTGACTGAATAGTCATTTTTGGCTAATTGTTATGCTTTGAACACATTGGGATAGGTTTCAGAGGCATTTGAGGACTTTTACATGTGTTTTTTCCACAAGGAAGCTCAAGGAAGCTCAAGGCCACATGTAGAAGAGGTCATGCCCGGATGAGCCATGATTCGTTTTCATAGTTCTATTAGTCATTTTTGGGGTTTTTATGTATTCTGAACCCAATGGTACAGTCAGTAAATCCATTGGAGTTGAGCAGAAGCTTGTAAAAGAATCTTTGACAAACTAATCCCAGAGAGCCCGGTCCATTGATGGAGGCTCAAGGAGATGTAGCCCAGTTGGGGGTGAACTCCTTTATCATTTTGTTATTGTTGTGAGTTTGCTGGTTTATTTGCTACAAGTTATGTTTATTGTGTATTTGTTTAAAACACATATTTAATCTTACAAAGACCTCACACATAAACATTTAAAAGAAGCATGAACTTGACACATAAAACCTCTTGCATAACTAAGACATTGAGCAAGGTCCTGAAAAGTTTATTTTAATGAGGTAGAGGGTACTTGCATAGCATTATTTTCAGATCAAGAACATAGTACAAAAATATCCCCCTTTGGCATTGATGGCAACACCAACATTGATGTCAACACCGATCATTGATGGCAACACTTGGACATGGCAATGCTCATGCTCCCTCTGTGATCATCGCTCCACATCAATGTTCATCTCGCCACATCAATGTGAATATCTCTCCCCCTTTGAAATCAATATCAAAGGGTATATGTCTTTCGGGTTGCTCCCCTTGACTGAACCATCCCTAAGCATTCTTCCTCTGGTTGCACTGTCCTGTGGGATTCTCTTCATGCATCTGATGAATCTCTCCTCCTGGAATCATACCTTTGTAACCAATCAAGGGAAAAAGAATAACTCCCCGTGTGGGTATATATACCCATGTATTCTCTGCAACATGCTACGTAATCATTATGAACAATATGCTACCACTATATTCTTCTTATGTTGCAAATGTTTTTCCTCTACCAGAACATTGATCAACTACTCAACAATACTGCATCAAGAATACCATGTTATTTCTATGAAGATCCTTGGAACCGTCCATGCATCAACCATCTAAACACGTGCCATACCATACATCAAGTGTATGCCAATCATACATAATATCTCAACCATAAAGAAATAAACCTCAACAAGATGAACCACAATCAAGATATCCATACACATATGCCACATTATCCATAAACCATGTGCTAGTGATACTACTAGAAAGTGCCTCTAACAAACAACCAAGTCTATACCAATGATGCATCAACTGTAGATCAAGCTATGACTCATCAATGATGTACACCACAACAACCTCATCAACTACATGTACCAATATGTAGGTCAACCATATGCCAAATACATACACCAAGAAATCCAAGAAATGTGCTTCTAACAATACATCACAAGATATGTCAATGGAGCTCACATATGTAGCATCCAGGTACTATAATAGATCTTCCTCAAAACCATTCACTACAACAAGTACTAAGAAACCAATAGTACCTCTAAACATGTACCAAGAGTTTCCCTCAATAGATCAATGATATATCTCTAGCTAGTATCACATCATCATGATATATATCATAAACAAAGTGCCACAACCTCACTGATAAAATACATAGCATAACCAACATTGTACCTTAATAGAAAATGCCTCAATCCACACTCTAAGGTTAGTACCATGAATCCAAGATAGGAATCAAGCATATGCTCCAAAACTCAACCAAAAATCATCACCACACATACAAACATGAAAACTTGGAGCAAATCATCTCAAACCTTGCATAAACTATGTTGTAGCATCAAACCATGCTGCAACCCATCTGTACACCCCCTTTTCTAAGGATTTACCTCATGTACATGATTTCACCACATATAGCTCATGTGTGTATGTGAATTTTCTTCAGACAGACTAAATATATACACGATTGTTACCATAGGATCCTGTAGGGCCGCATATGCCTCATAAAATGTAAGGCTTTCCTCATTTTGTATGCCTTCATTCATATCTTGTTGTTCAGTCTTCTTCATCCACTTCTGAAAGTGTCTTGGTTTCTCAGTACTAGTTTTATGATCTTTCATACTTTCAACATTGTCTTTCTTCCATGCTTCATTTGCTCTTGTTTCCATATAGTATGAAGTATTCCTCATTGACTTTCTTCTTGAATGCCATCAATCCTTGGGTTTGAGGCCAAACCCACTGCAACTATAACATCTCATGTTGTGACAATGTGCAACAATGTGTCCCACTTTATTACATATCCAACATCTTTCCTTCCATAATGTCTGCAATCCAAAGCTTTGTGACCATATTCATTACATGAGAAAAAATGACCATGAAAAATATTTTCATACCTTTGTTTTGGTGTCCACCTTGAAGGTGTCTCTATTCTGAATTTGATTTGAGGTGTAGGGATGGATTCTTGATGTCTTCTTTTCTCTATTCTTATGAAGGTTTCCTTGCTTTGTGTAGGTGGTTGACTTGCATATTTTCTTCCACATTTTGAATATGAAGGACTTAGCTCGTGCTTCTTAGACTTGCTAGCTTCAAAATGTGTTAATTCCTTGTTGTATCCAAGACCTGATTTATCATTTGGTGATCTTTGACAATCCAAGATTTCATCTAAGATTGTTGAGTTGTTCATGAACCTTTTTTATTTCTCTTCTTTGCTTCCGAGTTCAACTACTACTTCTTCTAGATTATGGCATGATTCTTCCTTTTCATTTACTTGATTCTTCAATAGTTCTTCTATCCTTTTGGCTTCTTCAAGCTCGAACTTCAAATTTACATTGATTTTTTTTGTTTCTTTAATATCTTCAAGGCTTTTTCTAAGCTCATCATCTACCTTCTTCTTTTCTTTTGATTGAATAATTATTTCACTCTTTAGTCTCTTGATCTCTTATTCTTTTTCTTCTAATTGAGTTCTTTGATTGGTTGTTTCACTTCCTTCTTGTTTCTTGAGAAATTGTTTTAGTGCCATGAAATATCTTTGGTACTTATCTAGGGCTTCCTTAGTAATTATTTCAAGATCCTCAAAAGTATCTGAATCATATCCTATTTCATTGCTAACTTCTTATAGAGCATCTATAACTTTATCTTTAAGATTCAACAAGTATTCTTCTTCATCTACAAGATAATTGTTAGCTCATTCTACACAAACTACTTCTAGATCTTCTTCTTCATCTACAGGAGAACATTCAACATCATTGCATTTAGAATTTTTGCAAGTAGGAGAGTCTTTATCTTCATTGATTATTGAGTCTGGATATGCCTTCTCTAGCTTCAACCATAGGTCCTTGGAAAAGATACATTTTCCTATGCTTTCCTTGATAGAACCCGAGAGTCCATTTAAGATGGTCTTGAATGCTATTGCATTATTCTTCTTTACTGCAAATTTTGACTGATTCTTTGAAGGAACTAGGACAACAACAACTGTATCCCAAACACCTATGTTATAGAAATATTTGCCTCACCCTATGAAAACTTGCTTGGAAGGCCTTTTCCATTTCCCTATGCAGACTTGAAGTCCATTTTTGTAGTTCCCAAAGTAAAAATTGTATTTTTCCACATATACGCACCCTAACATCTATACAACATTTGTATATGCAAGTTGCACCATTACAACCTGTGTACATCAGGTTTTGTGCCCAAAATTAAAAAAATGGTGTTGGGTTTCCATGTCATGTCATGAGATCCATGATCCTTGACCTTCCATATATGGGAAACATTTTGAATCATCCCTTCAGTTCCATTTGAAGGCTATAAATGGGCCTTATCCAAGATGTGGAAAAGAGGAGAAGAATTAAACTTTGAGAGCAAAGTTACATTGGAGAAATTATTCACTTCATATTGAGTCTGCATCCCTTTGTCCTTTTAAGTCTGAACGCATTGTTTATCCCCCAAGCTCTTCCCTATTTGATGGAGAACCTCATTGTCTCTCTTATATGAGCTTGTCTTTGGCGAAGGATTGAAGTGATGGAGGCCCAGTTGGAAGGGACTTAGTTTCTCGAGTTTGAACATGCAGACAAAGAAGTTTGTCATTCATACACTTCTGTTGATTACAGTTTAATAGAAATACTCTTTTCTCATCAAATTAATGTCTTGTAAATATTTGAATTGTTATTCCATGGGCATATTTGTTATGAATATTGATGGAATATTCTATTGAATGTGCTAACTTTATATATTATCACCATATGCTTGTGTATCTTGGTTGTTGAAGACATGTTGCAGGTGTATTTCTTTGAGTCAAGTGCTCAACAATGGACTTCATCGAACATCTAGATGAGGTAGGATCTTTATATTATCTTGTTAGCATATTTGTTTATATAGCATACTTAGTTGATTTCTGCAGTTATTTCCGTCTGTTGTGGTTTACCCCATGCCATAGAGTGATTTTCCTCGTAAAATAATTTGTGACCATACTGAGGAGGGAATCTTATTTTTAGGGTTGGGAGTGTTTTTCGCCTTTGATTACTCTTATTTATATTGAGTTTCTTGTCGCCTGATTGCTTAACAACCTCTGTTCATTTTGAGCCTGAGTTTCTTGGCCTTATCCTTAACCTAGGAGTGTTTCAATACATATAAGTAGTTTTTTACCTGACAGTCGCATACATATGCGAGCTATCATTCTGTAGGAAGTGTATATATGCGGTTTTCTCCTGAACAGTCAAGTACATCATCATTTTTTTCTTGATTGCCGAGTTTGATGTTTGTGGGGTAATTTTTTATGGTTGTTGAGTCTTCTTAGGTCTCTTTCATGACTGTTAAGTTCCTGCAAAGTGATAGGAAACCTTTCTTTGGTTGAATTTTCAGGCGGTGTTTCTTTCTCATCGTCATTTTCATTGATTGTCCTTACATCTTGGGTTGGGTGTTTGCTTCTTGATATTTTACTTGGTTTGTCTTTGTTTACATACAGTAGAATATTTATATCAAGTTGTTGTTCAGTCCTTGCATTTTCATTCTTTTATATTGAAAATAAATAAATAAATATACATTTTGCATTGTTGGCATTTGATCTTTTCGATTCTTATCATTGATCTAGTACATGTATGGAAATATTGCATCTTATTTGAAATTGCATAATTAAATTGGAAATTTCATTTTGAAAAGCTTATCATTTATTGGGAATTGAAGTTAAGACTTTTCATTTTATTCATATTCATTTGTTTTACTTGTTGAGTCATAACATCATTAGTTTCACGATCGCACCTTTTTGAGTAAGAAAGGCCAATAAAATTAACGCTGATAAGTTTAAAATTGATCATAAATAGTTTTTTTTTTTTTAGGGTGCACAAACTAGCTTAGGATTTAGAGCCTTGGAATAGGAATTTGTGAGTAATCTTCTCCAAGGCTATTAAATTCAACATATGTGTCTGACTAAGGGAATGGTGAAATCAATTGCATAATTGGTGACGTGAGGAGGCTCCAACTTACACCGGAGTTAAGAACGAGGTCGCGTGAAGTTGGTTGAGAGGATATCCCCCCAATACCTTATTAGCATCAAAAATATTTCTGGGGATCTATTCGTATATGGGGGTCTTGCTAGTACCTTTATCTTTATGAGAGGCGGTGCTTTTGCGATTTCGGGCTTTTCTACTCTACCCATATGGTAGACCTGACTTACGATTGTTATCCTACACATCAGTTATATCGTGATGGCTTAGTTGCTTAAGATAGGTACCACATAGGTTACTTGCAAGGGTTATTTTGCAGGTACCCTGGGTCAGATAAGGGTCGGACAATACACAACCTTTATGGAGGATTACCTCTCCGAGGGGATCTGACCGACTGGTTTTTAATCCCACAAGGGACCTTATAATTGATTTTGATACCTCTGATCTTTTGTAGGGAGTCTCAGGCCCCTCTTGGGTGAGGCATACCTACTTTAGAGAGGGAGGCTCCTTTCAACCACTTTATCCTGTTTGTGTGCATATTGGCCTTTTGTTTATTTTGGTGTGCTCTTTGACTATTAGTTGGCCTTAGGATTTGTTTTATATCTCAAGTATTGAGTCATCGTGGAGCCCGAACAACTTCCTTGCAAGTCTCACCATTTGTTAAGATTACCACCGCATCTTGAGTCTTTTCCCTCTAAAATGCATAAATTTATCAAACGTGGTACACACACCTCCACCTACCAAAGTTGTGATCATACAAGGATGAGTATTGAGTCAAGCCAGAAAGATACTGATACTCCTTTGACTCCCATTCCTACTATAGTTAATAGTGTTCCTTCAACACCTTCAACCACTGCAGTTGTGGTGCCTACAGTTCCCATCATCACTCCTATCCAGCCTGTGGTTGCTACTCAACCCATTGTGACAAACCCTTTTAGGTTTATTTTTTGTACACCTGGATACAATACTCAGTCTATCCCTATGGCCTCTAGCCATTTTTCTTATGGTATGTCGAATTTCACATTGCAATTTTCATCCTCCATTCTAGCGTCTAACCCAAATACTAGTATTGGACTTGGGGACATGGTTCCTCCAGATATTCCATTCTCGTTTGGTGGTGCTCATATCCCTCAAAGGACTCCTACAGTTGGAAGCCTACCTCCTTTTTGCCCCGGGTCTAATCATGGTCTTAATGCTCCTAAATGGAGTGGTCAACCTGGAGAACGAGTTGTTGCTTATGTTTTGTCCTTTACACCTACCTCCTCCACGTCAATTCTGACCAACATGTTTGGCATGAAGAATCCACCTCTATCCTCTGGATTCACACCCGAAGGAGGTCAGTTTCACACCTTGGGCAACCCCCAACCTAGAGCTACTCCGACTGGGGGAAATATATGCAATCCTCATCATAACATTCCTACTAGAATGGTGCCCAACCAACCCCTTATGAATTAGTTCGGAGGGGGGTTTTACAATCCCAGACAAGGCCATGGTGCATACTAAAACCTTGGATGGGCTGTGATTCCCCAACAACAATATTTCCCGGGATCTTGGGGCCAGATGCCACAACCCCATCTCCCTTTTTTGGCCACGCTCAATCTGCCAGAATTGTCTATATTAATGAATGACCCTATGCGTCATGGCCCCCCGTCCCCACCAAGATTCCTTCGAATATTCCAAAATTCGAAGGAAATAATGGTGAGGATATTGGTGATCACGTCACTACTTTTCATATTTGGTGCTCTTCTAATTCCCTTAAAGATGATTCTATTTGTTTAATATTGTTTCAACGCACCCTCATGGGGGTTGCAGTGAAATGGTATATAGAGCTACCTAGGGGGATGTACGGAACTTTTAATCATATGGTTTTATTCTTCCTCAACCACTTCCAATTGTTGGTTCATTACAATGCTGGCATAGAAATTTTGTCGTCTTTCCACAGGACAAAGTGACCCATATCTCAGATTACATCCAAGAGTGGCATAAATGGAAGAGGTTGATCAAGGCCTACATGGCTTCAAAGTTCCTTTTGGAATGGTTCCTTAAGTCTCTACAACCTTATATTTTGAAGGATGTTTTGACATCTGGAGTCACATCTGAGGAAGAAGCAATTTTTAATTCCCAACAGTTAGATCTTATATATACTCAGTCTGGGATGTTATATGAAATTCTTCTGGATGCACCAAGGTCAATCTATGACCCTAGACAAAAGCCCGAGCCTCATGCTAATGGTATTGTAGGCTCCACAAATGTGAAATATGCAGACTTAGTGACAAACCAATTGAAAGATTTGTCTCTAAACCAGTCTGTAGGAGGGAAAGCTTTGTCCATTTCCTCCACTCCCACTCAGTCGACAGATGTACATTTTGTGCAATCGTTGACCAACTCAAATGGTAACCAACAACCAGGAGGGAATAAAAAGAAAGGAGGTGGTAACAATCGTAAGGGTGGGAGGAATAATAATAATAAACCCAAGGACAATGGTAATAATGAGAAGTCAAATAATAATGATAGTGAGGGTAAGAAAGAAAGGAGAAAGGTGAAGTTTCCCTGTAATCTTTGTAGATACGATCACCTTACCCACTTGTGCCCCAAACTTGAGGAAGCTGTGAGGATTTTATCTCTACCGCCCGTTGTGTTGACTAATCCTTTTCCAAATAATCAACACATGGCCTTGAGCTCCTCGAATGTTGAAAATGCAGTGAGTGGAAGTCAAAACCCACTGGCGCAAGATGGTGACCATCTATGCATCAATATGGTCAAGTCTCAGGTTAATGTAGTCACTCGGTCTCGCGATTACATTTCTTCATAGACTGTACCTGGTCTAGAGTCTCCCCCTCCTGCGTAGGCACCTTTACAGATCAAAAAACCAGATACTCCACCTTGTATTCTGAAAGGAGTACTCAAGTGCTCTACCCACAAATCTAATGCTAGAGCTGCCCAGAATTACTCTATTGATTAGGATCTAGGTCAAACCCCTTGCGCGATGTCGACTCTGGAGGTACTCCATATGTGTCCATCAAAGAGGAATGCCTTTTTATCTTTGTTAGGAGCTCTAGATCCCTATGGATCCAAGGTTATCAAGTTTGATGTCACGGATGTGAAGCCTCGCTTGCCTTACCACGTGGCATTCCAAATCCACGTGGATTACTCAAAGTATACCAACAAACATATTGTTATTGATGAAAGCACTACAACATGTGTCATGTCCTTAACCTGTTGGAAAGCCACTAGATCTCCAACCCTCTCTCAATATCCAACCATGTTTACTACTTTTGAAGGTCATTATTTCTACCCTCATGTTATTCTTCTTTCCTTACTGATCTAGTTAGGTGGGAAGACGGTGGAGGTGGATGTTGAGGTGGTTGATGCACCCCTCGATTATAACTTATTACTAGTATGTAACTGGACTTATGTTATGACTATAGTCATATCGTCTGTCTTCCGTACTCTACGCGTTCCTCATGATGGGAAGATCGTGACTATTAACCAGTTTTCCTTTGCACATGCTAGTCCAAATGCATCGGTTGGATCGTCGATCCCCATGATCGAAAAATATCAGCCAACAACTAAGAATATTGGTGTCAGAATGTATTCATACCTTATGGGTACCTTTGATTTTGTGGCACCAATTCATCATATCTATGCCATGTCCAGTAAGTGTGCTTCGTTAATGAGGTTTGTTCCTTTCCACACTTCATATTTTAACGATCCTTGGACTCTACCTTCCTCGAGTGTGTCTTGTGAAGGTCAGTCACATAATAGAATGTCTATTCCACTGTTGGCACCTGAGATAGCATATCAAGATGTTATTGACTCTTTTGTTGACCCAGATCTTGTTGCCTTGTAGACAAACGGGGAGGTTCATGTTCTTAATCCTGTATGGGCCACTTCATCATCTTGCACACATGACTGCCTCGATGATACTTTACCCTCAGATGAAGCAATCGTAGAGGCCATGAATGGTTCTGATAGGCCATGGGATGATATGCACCATCACTCTGATTTCCTCCCAAAACTTGCTAGAATAGAACAAGATGATTTTAGATCTACCTTGAGCAAGATAGTCGGTTACGTCGTAGTTCCACTTGATACACATGACATTTATGTTGAAGGAAACATGACGAGTATCTTTCCTACCGTCATGATTGATATCTCTCATATTCTTGGTAAGGTTTAAAATGTATACATTGGTGTGAATCGTTCACCGGAAGAAATTGTGATCTACACCGAGCTCTTCAAATAATTCCATGATGTATTTGCTTGGTCATATGAAGAGATTCTAGGAATCAACCCTCGAATTTTTGAACATGAGATTAAAACCTACCTAGATGCCAAACCCGTTCGACAACAACTTAGAGTTGTCAATCCTAGGAAGGCCCCTGCCATTAAGGAAGAGGTGGAAAAAATTCTTAATGTTGGCTTTATCCACCTGGTTCCCTTGACTAAATGGGTATCCAATCCCATTCCTGTGAATAAGAAGCAAGGAACCATCCATGTATGCATGGATTTTCGAGACCTGAAAAAGGCATGTCCTAAAGACAATTTCCCAACACTCTTCATTGATTAGATTCTTGATGAGTGTGTGGGAAGCGAAGTTTTTTTCTTTTATGGATGGATTCTCAGGATACAACCAAATTTAGATTAATCCTGAGGATCAACATACTATGACATTTATTTTTCCTTGTGTACTTTCTCATACCAGAAAATGCCTTTCGGCCTAAAAAATGTCAGAGATACCTTCCAACGAGCTATGAACTTCACATTTCACGATCTCAAGAATATATTTGAAGCCTATCTCGATGATCTCGTTGCTCACTCCCGCAAGAGAGTGGATCACTCTACCCACCTTTGACTAGTTTTTGAAATATGTCGTTATTACCACATCCGTTTGAACCCTCATAAATGCATATTTTGTGTTAGGTCAGGTCATCTTTTAGGATTCTTAGTCTATGAGACTTGGATCATGGTGGATCCATTAAAGGTTGAGGCAATACCTCAATTGCCTCCCCCGTGCACTATTTGCCAGCTTCAAGGTTTACAGGGGAAAGCTAACTTTTTACATTGGTTTAGAGTAAACTATGCCAATATTACTAAGGGTTTCATGCATGTCTTGAAGAAGGACATTCCTTTTATCTAGGATGAGTGAGCCCAATAATCCTTCAATTCTCTGAAGAAATCCTTGCTATCGACACCTCTGCTGAAGCCTCCAGACTACAATAGAGGAGCATGTCATTTACTATCTTAGTCGAAACTTAGTCGACCCTGAACTCAAGTATTCTCATGTTGAGAATATATCTTTGGTTGTCGTTCATGCACTTCAGTGATTATGACACTATATATTGATTTGAAAAAATACCGTGGTTGTTGATGTCAATCCATTTCAATACGTCCTTACTAGGCATATCATAGGGGGAAAATATAATAAATGGATTGCCATCTTGCAAGAATTTGATCTTGATTTTTCTTCGGCAAAATCAAAGAAATCACTAGTTTTTTCCGAGTTAATATTGGACTTCCCTCGGTTAGATGAGGATTTATTAATGTTGATTCATTTGTGGATGAAAAAAAATTCCTTGTTTCATCATCAGACCCATGGTATAGAGATATTGTGATATATCTTCAAACCTTGAAGTTCCCTCAACATATTTCGAGAGATGACCGATGGTGTATACTCTATCAAGCTAAGAACTACCTTATCGTCATTGCCACTTTGTATCACTGAGGAGTAGAAAATATATTGTGTCATTGCTTGACTCATGAAGAAGTTGAGTATATTCTTAACGATTTTCATAGTGGGGCTTGTGGTGGTCATCTATCTGGGATTGCGACAGCCCAAAAATTCTTGCGAGCCGATTATTTTTGGATGTCTATTTTTAAAGATTGTGTCGAAGTGGTCAGGAAGTGTCACCCATGCTAGGTGTTCACTTGGAAGATGCACTCACATCCAACCACTCTCCACCTGGTTATTACCATCGGTCCCTTCACCAAGTGGGGGGTGGATTTTGTGGATTTCAACCCAACTTTGGATGGGGGCCATCAACATATTATCGTGGCCATAGACTAATTTACTAAGTGTGCTGAGGGTACAGTTAAATCTGATGGTAAGACAGTTAAAATTTTCATGTTCAATCAAATTATAGCCAGGTTTGGAATCCTGAGTGAGATTGTCACTGATCATGGCAGTCACTTTCAAAATGAAATGATGGAAGAATTAACATCGAAACCAAGGTTTAAACATGGTCATTCTTCCCCTTACTACCCCCAGGAAAATGGACAAGTAGAGGCCGTGAGCAAGTCTCTCAAGATCATTTTGCAAAAAACTGTCATCTAGAACAAGTCTGACTGGCATATCATGCTTTACCCTATGCTTTGGGCATACCAAACCTCGGTTAAGACTTCCACCATTTTTTCTCCTTTCCAGTTAATGCACGGTGTTGAGTCGATCTTACCTATTGAATGTGAATTCCATTCTATTAGATTGGAATTTACGCTCCTACCTAACACTTCTGATCTCCAACAATGCCTAGCACACCTAAAGAGTCTAGATGAGAAACTTTGAGATGCCTCTACGACTTTCAAAGTGAATAAAATATGAGTCAAGATCCAATATGATAAGTTTGTCTGTCCTCGATAGTACACTGAGGGTGACTTGGTCCTTCTGTATGACCAAGCCAAACAACCACTGGGGGAATGCAAGTTCAAACCCATGTGGTACGGTCCTTATATCGTGCGACATGTCTTAGAAAAGGGAGCCTACAAATTAGAAGATTATGAAGGGAATATGTTGGCTGAGCCTAGGAATGGGATCTACTTGAAAATATACTATGCTTGAGACCCAAGCTTGGGCATAACTCTTTGCATACCAATGTATTTTAGTGTATATATCTTTTCCCCTTTTCATCTTCAACTTGCTTATCGAATTTTCCCTTGGTTGGAAGATGTCAACAGAGTCTTCGATCTACTTAGGATTTGCATATGGGGCCAGTCGTCATACACAAAACTTAGATTCTATCGCTTGGGTTGTTTACTCACCTGAGGGTCTACTGGTGTCTTCAGGTGGCATTTGCGTAGAGCCATCAACAAATAATGTGGTCAAATATAGCGTCATTATAGAGATTTTACACGATGCCATTTCACATGGTATTCATCCTTTAGAAGTTTTCATTGAATCCCAGTGAGTAGTATGTCAGTTGAATGACAGTTACTATGTGTGAGACCTTACTCTACTCTGCTAATTCCTAAGGGTACAAATTTTGCAACGACATTTTCATTTTATTACTTATCATCACATACCTAGAAGTTCTAACTATGTATCTGATGCATATGCTAATTATGTTTTAGATTGGCATTTTTCACATAACTAAAGAAAAGAAAACACATTCACCAATGTACATGTTGTAATATAAGTAAAGCCGAAGATCACTGTTTTTTATATTTCATCCCTCCAAAAAATATGGTGTTATAGTACAAAATTGGGGCTCACAGCCTCAAAATACATATACGGCCAATCAATATAGTAATCATGACATATATGCCTGTGGCGTAGGATGTGTGTCATGATAGCATAGTACGAATTTTGCGATATGTCAGAAGAGTCGTACCCAAGCATGGGGCACACCTACACCTATCGTTACATCGCCTCCGGTAGATCCTCTACCTAAACCATGGGAATTCTTTGCATCAAATGAGATAGGTTTCCATGCACGTTTTGAATCACTCTCTCAGTGTCTCCTCCCAATGGTTCATCCCCCTAATGCCTCTGTCGATGTCATGGAAGTCTATCTGGCCGTCACGGAGCCACATCTACGTAACATACATGTTTTATTAGTACTTGACATCATCCAAAAATATTTATTTTTCTTCTACAAAAATACAAAAAAATGAAATATTCAAAAAACAATTGCATACCTATATCTTTGTAGGTGGAACCTAGTGGTAATGTCATGTCCAAATCTCCTTTGAATTCGATCCTTGCATAAGGTTAGTCCTCCAGAGCTTTCACCTGCTGACACCACCATAAGAAAAAATCATCATTGTAGGGTGTTGGTATCCTACCACTCCCCAACCACCTCATCACCTTGGTCCACTGTGCCATGGCTAGATCACAAATTCCATGTGGAACAATATCAACTCTAGGGCCCAATCCTAAAACCCGCTCGAATAAAAAACTACATAGAATAGACGTGAACCCAAAGTTCCTCTTCTTGCCCTATTTTCACTCTATCAATTGGATTTTCATGTTGGCCAACAGTGAGGTGCACTAGTCGTAAACTGTGGGTCACAAGCACTCCACTGAATAGAACATAAGTGGCCTTGATTCCTGATGCAATGAGGCAAACCCCGTGATCTGTTTCAACACTAGGACAAAAATCTTGAGTCTCATATTGTTGATCACTCTGATCGAGATTTGGCTCCCTACCTTCTCAGTCCCTATAATGCAATGAGTGGCTATGTAGTCCTCTATGTTCATGCCACTCCTAGCTCCTCGAACTTTGAGGTTCACCACCTCACTCTGACATGACAATCCTGTCAAAAAGTATATGTCCTCAACTTCAATTATCAATGGTTTCCCATTGAGGTTGAAGTTCTTTGTATCTAGACCCTAGTAGTTCACCAACATATGGAGCAATATCACTCGAGCCCTCAAGCCTTTGAGAGCCAAAAATTTATATAGCCCACATATCTTAATTCCATTTGGAGCCCTGGATCTCTCTCCACTACAACATCAACCTCTTCATGCTCTCTTTCTCTCCACTCTAGCAGCATCCTGCAAGTTTAAAATCATTTTTTGAGTCAAGTAACATTTTAAAGATAAAATCCATGGACTTGTACACGAGATGCATCTTACACAATCGTGCATAGGGTTGAATATACGTGGTCTATTTTGATAACAGTTGCATATAGGGTTGCCACATATACGCGACCCATTGAACTACAGCCCGCGTACACCCTAGTTTCTAATTTGCACTTTGAAATACTCAAAAAAGGAAACCTAATTGCAAATACTAATCTGCTAGAAATGAAGAGAAGGGCAAGATGACTTACTTGGTCCAGACGGTTGTCAATTCCTTCACTCATGGCTCCCGCAATCTGCAGTTGAAATTCGGGGGAAATTTGATCCAAAATGCACTATTTGGGTAAAAAAATTCAAATGGTATAGTAAAATTGGTTATTTTCACTATTTAAAGAAAAATTTCACCCACTTTGCATAGTTTTTGCTAATATTTTGGCTTAATGGACTAATAAAGTAGTGGATGGAGTTGGTTTTGGTGGTTTTATCTAGGGATTCTTGTGGTTTATAGTGCCATGTTGCCCGTTCATAACTTTGGCAGGTATTTCCATTGACCAACATATAGGATAGGCCATTACTCCATTTTGCACATTTGCATTATCCTATACCTGCAATTTGTATGCCTTAGGTACGAACCCATTTAGTACCGACACAAAACCTTCTTTCTACAACTAGAAGTGTCTTTATTGAATGGTAGAGACTTACCAAACATGGGTGCCCTAGTTAGAACCTCCGTGTCATTCGGTGCCCATGCACAGATTTTGTCCATAAGACCGGGAGTCCCTTATAGATAATATATGAATTTTCATTCAAACCTCATTTCTTACTCATAATCATGTTGACCATTACCAAGTGAGACTTCCAACGAGTCTGGTTTAAGCTAATTTTTTACTCTCTCAAAAAGAGAAAATATTTTCGAGTGAACTTGTCTCTTTCACACTCATAAATTGGATTTGAAAGGATGTCTATTTGGTGTAAGTTTACCCCTTTTTCAAACCAAGTATACTAAATTTATGAAAAAGGACATTCTTTGGTGTTAAGTTGTAATTGCATCTCATTCTCTTGCTTGCAATATTGAGCCTATTGTCGGTTCTCGCTTTCACATTATAAGCCTATCACCTTAGCAATTTGCATCATCAGCCAAGCAGAGCCTTGTTTATATCCTTTGCAGCTTGACACCCTATACCCCAAGAGGAAACATTCCCCTGAGTCTCCATATCCTACATGCACCTCCTTGCATTGAGCATACGTATGTTCTATTGTTGGAACTAGTTGATTACTAGCGACACTCGTTTCCTCCTATGTATGATAACATTCATTTGACTATGAAAAAACAAAAAACAAAGGGTGGGAAAAGAATATTATCTTTTGTTGGCAGCAGTCATGTCGCCTTTAAACAGAGCACAAAATTTTGAGTCCACTTGTCATCAAAATTTTGGGTTTAGCATGACCTTAGGAAGCTGAGCTCATTACTTAGAGTTTACTCCCCCGACTGGTTACTCTTCCAGTCCCTATGGAGAGTTTGATTGGTGCCTCCTGCATCACAAAGTTTCATTAGTGAGTCTATGACGCCAGAGTCATCCAAATGCCTCATGCTCTTGTTCAAAGGATGTTTATCAGCCTATGTCAGCCATTTCTTAGAACTCTTGACTTTGCATGTCGACCATACCCTCAATTTGTCTCAGAGTTACATGAAGTTTTAGTCCTATCATGCACCCTGGTCCTACTTTCATTATGGGTAGGTAACCTCGAACCCAATAATCGACATTTTCTCATTGGTCGTTGACTGGGGGGTTTCCCTTGTATTCGACGACAAGAAATCTCTTCACACAGTGGGATTCTTGTAGTGTCTTGGATTCCATTAGCCTTATTGGTGGTTTCCTTTCCTTTTTGGATAGTTTTCCTTATTGGTTGCTATTCATAGAGTCTTTTTCATGCACTACTTACATTTGGTGCACGCGAAATGTGCACAAGGTCGTTGGTTCGTGAACATGTTCATCATCCAAGCTCCTCCAAATCATCAAGCTCATGCTTTGTACCTCATGTTCAATGATGAGATATTCCTTAATGCTCTCCTTTCAATGAGTCTCCTTCCATCAAATTCAACCCATCTATTCTGGAAACGAGACCTAGAGTCCTATGAGTACCTAGAGGCTTGATGTCATCAGTGGCAGGTTCTCTCGCCATTGAAAGTTGGGAATACATCAATTTCTCCTGATCAATGGATTCTTCAAGTGTTCGACCTCAACACCTTTATTCACACTTGTAAGAATGTATTCGGTGCCTTGATACCTACTTTCATTATCAGTAGGTTGTCTCGCGTTTGTTAAAGGTATACCTTAATGATTGGTAATCAAACAAAGTCTCATTGTGTTCGACCTCAACTCCTTTATTCATATAATGTAGATTTTCACCTTTGGAAAATCGTGTAGAAGACTTGAAGACATCAGTTCATAGTCACAGTTTTCCTGAGTTGTTGCCAACCTTCATGGGACTAATACCTATATGATTTCAGTGATCATGGGAGATCGGATTATACTCCATTTTATACAGATATCTTCAGATTGATTTTGAGACTATTTTTCATTGGGCCTTGTTCGTGACTATGACAGGCTATGGCATGTATCTACTCTTGTATTTCCCATCCATGGCCATGAACAACTATTTCGTATATTTCTACATGGATCTACAGTGTAATTTAAATTGGCAATCATGTGCACAAAGTCAGTATGGATTGTAATATTCTTATGAGAAACTAGTTCATCCAATTGGGTCTCCATTACTCCACTTCTAGGAATTATAATGTATTTCAGCCATCACAGATACTCCTCTGACCTTACACATTAGGGGGCATTTATTATAGCAAGATTTTCCTGACCCTATGCAAACTTGCTCAGAAGACCTTTTCCATTTCTCTATGCAGACTTGAAGTCCCTTTTTGCAGTTCCCAGAGATAAAAATTGTATTTTTCCACATATACATGCCCTAACAGCTATACAACATGTGTATACGCAGGTTGCACCATTACAACCCGCATACATCGGGTTTTGTGCCCAAAATTAAAAAATGGTGTTGGGTTTCCATGTCACGTCACGAGATCCATGGTCCTTGACTTTCCATATACTAGAAACGTTCCAAATCGGCCCTTCAGTTCCATTTGAAGGCTATAAATGAGCCTTATCCAAGCTATGTAAAAGAGGAGAAGAATTCAACTTTGAGAGAAAAGTTACTCTGGAGAAATTATTCACTTCATATTGAGTCTGGATCCCTTTGTCCTTTTAAGTCTTAACACATTGTTCAACCCCCAAGTTCTTCCCTATTTTATGGAGAACCTCATTGTCTCTCTTATATGAGCTTTCCTTTGTTAAGTTCCCGAATAGATATGCAAATATACTTCAGAAATAACTAAGATTAAACCAAACCATTCACCATAACATGAACACAAGATGTAGACAAAACCCTTTAGGTAGGGTAACACCATATATTAATCCTTATGGAAGGATAAAACTCCTCAAGAAATCCTTGCTTGTACAATCACAATATTATTCACTATGTTTCATTACATTGCTTACACTTCTTTATATAACTCTCTCTATCTCCTAGGAACCTTCTAGAGAGCCTTCTCACATTTATTACATTTAACTACCATAGTGGGCCTTTATTAATATAGTGGACCTAGTCCACCTTACATTGAATGCTCACATTCTCATATATTAAATGACTTCCACTAATAATACATAACCACATTCCCATTGGGTACGTCGTTAGGTACCCCATATTACCTCCCTAGGTACACTACATTCCATCCTACTTCACATGTTTCATCCTTGAAACATGAGAAGAAACCATACAATATGACCAGATAAGCAGTGTAGGCAACTGGTACCAAGTACGACCATCCATCCATCCCAATGGAAGTCGAACATGATGTTCATATTCTGCCTTGCCACCCTAATCTTTCTCTGCATCATGTTGGGATTTCCATGGGATTGTTTCTGTAGCCTGAGCTCCTCCCTTAGTATCGATAATCCTCCATGCACCTCTTGATCGGATTCTTGTTTGGTGCCCTGTTGGTGCATAAATGTGTTTATGCACACTCCCTTGCCTTGATGACTAGTGTGTCTCTATATGATGTGGATGACAATATGCAACAATTGTAGGAATCTATTCTTTTTTCTTCAAATCTGCAACACTTTGTGCCTTTGAGTCAATGACCTCCTTAGCTTCCTGATTATGTCCTTCCTATAGTTTTTCTTCATCTCCTTTTGTAGACTCTACCTCTGATTCAACTTCATACTCGGCAATAACTTATTTACTAGCATCCATAGGCCCATCTTTCTTACTAAGAGACACATCCTACAATGTGATTTTCTTTTTCTTGTACCACAACTTCAAAAAATTCTTTTGCACATTAATATTAATGGTACCCACTGATTCTATCCAAGGATATCCCAAAACAATATCCACTTCATCCATATCCATAACATAAAAATCTGAATGCAACACATATTTATCCATACTAACCTTCAAATATTTAAAAATTTGAACATTTTTACCCTCAACCTGTGTGCTTTGGATATTCTTGGTAGGAATTTGCAATCTATTAATCAACTGAACATTGATAAAAATTTGTTGGCAACTAGGGTTAATAGAAACAATGGCATTTTCTTTGTGAATACAACCATGAACCTGTAATATAGATTTGCCACCTGAAAATAAACTCTTGTTTCTCTCTTTAGTAGCATGAGATTGTTTATCTAAAAGAAGTTTTTCAAGTGCTTCATCAGAAAGTCCCATCAATTGGCTATACCTATGGGATTGCCACCAAATGTTTGCATCGTCTTTTAAATAACACGATAACCAATGTTTCCAATCCTCTTTCGAAAATGACTTCAACTATTTTATGAATTCTTCAATATTAGGGCCATCATCTTTTCCAGTAAAAAACATCTTTCTTGGGATAAATCTTGAACAAAAACTAGGATTAAAAATAACTTACTGCAGAAAATCACGGGTTTTTTAGGCAAAACCCTC
Source organism: Picea sitchensis (assembly GCA_010110895.2). Taxonomy (NCBI): domain Eukaryota; kingdom Viridiplantae; phylum Streptophyta; class Pinopsida; order Pinales; family Pinaceae; genus Picea; species Picea sitchensis. The sequence goes on from SNQJ01S0014086.1 coordinate 43,015, forward strand.
AAAAACTGCTAAATTTAAAATGCTCATAACTTCACTTCTCGAATTTCATTTCAGCCGATTTGTTTTTTAAAATTGGGTATTTTTCTGAGAGGAATTCAAATATTCCATTTTTATGGACAAATTCTACACATAAATTTTCATATATGAACCTAAAGTGTGCCGCCCTCTTTTTCCCTAGAAAAAATATGAAAAAAATGAAAAACATTCTTCCCTTCTTTGGCCAAGGAAAGTGCTCTGATACCAATTGTTAAGTTCCTGAATAGATCTGCAAATATACTTCATAAATCACCAAGAGTAAACCAAACCATTCACCATAACATGAACACAAGATGTAGACAAAACCCTTGAGGTAGGGTAACACCATATATTAATCCTTATGGAAGGATAAAACTCCTCAAACAATCCTTGCTTGTACAATCACAATATTCTTCACTATGTTTCATTACATTGCTTACACTTCTTTATATAGTTCTATCTATCTCCTAGGAACCTTCTAGAGAGCCTTCTCACATTTATTATATTTAACTACCATAGTGGGCCTTTATTAATATAGTGGACCTAGTCCACCTTACATTGAATGCCCACATTCTCATATATTAAATGACTTCCACTAATAATAGATAACCACATTCCCATTGGGTACATCCTTAGGTATCCCATATTACCTCCCTAGGTATACTACAACCTTTGGTGGAGGATTGAAGTGGTGGAGGCCCAATTGGAAGGGACTTAGTTTATCGGTTTCGAACGTGCCGACACGGAAGTTTGTTATTCATACACTTTTGTTGATTACATTTTAATAGAAATACTCTTTTCTCGTCCAATTCATGTCTTGCAAATATTTGAATTGTTATTCATGGGAATATTTGTTATGAATATTGATGGATTATGCTATTGAACATACTAACTTTATATATTATCACCATATGCTTGTGTATATTGGTTGTTGAGGACAAGTTGCAGGTGTATTTATTTGAGTCAAGTGCTCAACGGTGGACTTCATCGAACGTGTGGACGAGGTAGGATATGTATCTTGTCTTGTTAGCATATTTGTTTATATAGCATACTTGAGATTAGAGTTTATTTCTGTAGTCATTTCCATCTATTGTGGTTTACCCCATGCCATAGAATGATTTTCCTCGTAAAAACCTACTCCTTTTGACTTCAAATACCCTTTTATCTTTATTCTCCATGTCGAGTAATATGTTTCATCAAATAATGGATTGGTATGTTTTTCCATTTGTGTGTCCATGGATATTCTTCAAGATTGTAAGGCTTACAATGAAGGTCTACTCTGATACCAATTGTTGGACACACCGAACACACTGAAAGGGAGGGGTGAATCACTGTAGGACTCTTTTTACACTTATTTCAAAACTTAGTTAGCAACCACTTCAAATATTATTATTCATTCACAATTAGCTACTTGCATATAACAACATCATTCATCAATAATAGAGAACATTAAACCATCACCATAATGAACAAAAAGAACACCAGATATATGTGTAAGCTTTTATATTGTGTTGTTACATGAAACTATAATATTTGGGTTTTATCAACATCAACTGAAAAAAGAAATAACTCAAAGAGATTACCAACTCTCAATACAATACCTAGATTGCAGATCTCAACAGCAACTAAGATGTGAGGAATCCAAAAATCAAGTACAAGACCCAACTCGTAGGCAGAAGACAATCTATCCAACCTATACCAATAACTTGTCACAATTTGTACCAATCAACCTATATTATCAACCATGTACATCAATCACTCACACAACCTATACCATCACATCGTCTTGATTCAAATTTTGGCCACAAAATAGAGTTTCTCTAAAATAAGGTATTTGACCTCATAATGGCCATTGTTCATTTATAAATCAAATATTCTACACATTTCAGCGAAAGTAAAAAAGTCATTCCACACACAAAAAAGAAAAAGAAGAAGAAGAGGAGAAGAAAGAAACAAAAAAAAAAAAAATGTTTTCTTAAGGTGCATGTGAAGAAGTATAAGTGCAAACCAAGAATTTTGAAGGAAATATTCTAGATTTGGCATTAGTTAAGTTAATTGTCATTTAGAAAGTGAGAAAAAGTAATCTAAAAGAAAAAGTTTCAAAGAAGAGGAAAAGTTAATATTTTATTTTACCTTTGGAGATTTACCATCCCATGGTTTTGGAAAACCATTGGCCCATGGTATTCCACACCATATATAATATGTGTGTGTGTGTGTGTGTGTGT
>SNQJ01S0014086.1:45264-65630 GCA_010110895.2 Picea sitchensis
AAGAGGAGAGCCCCTTTTACATTTATCATTTATAGAAAAATAAGAAGTGAACTATGACATCTACAAAGAATACATTTTCGGCAAAATGTCCCTATTGTGCAAAAGAGGAAGAGTATGAAAGGGGCCTTATGAATGGAGCTTGCCCTTGTCCATATTGTAAAAATCTTTTTGTTTTAGTAGAAACTCAAGGTGAGACCCATTGGGAAGTGAAAATAAAAGAATTAGAAACATAATTAATTCATTATCAACAACACAACAAAAATTTACAATTTCAAGTTAGGTTGGAGCAAATGCTAAAAAAACAAGAAGAGAGACAAAAACAAAATCTTGAGGGAAAGTTACATGAAAAAGACAAAGACATTTCTTACTTAAAAGATCATAACCAAAATTGATTGATACAACTCAACGAGTCAAAAGATAAGAAGCATAGGGATCATAAGTTAGAGCAAACTAATCATGATCTCATTAAGAAATTATCAGAAAAGGATGAAGAGAATTGTCTCCTAAAAATCCATAATCAAAGTTTAATCACCCAAATTAAGAAGATAAAGAGTGATAAGAAGACGATAGAGGACAAGTTAGAACAACTTATCAATAAGGAATCATTGGTAGATAAAGAGACAATGACTGAACCTATGGAACTATAGAAGTATTCAAATGGAAAAAACCTGATGGTGGATAAAGAAATTAATACAGACCCAGTCAACCTTACAACTCGAAAGGATTCCATTGATGTAAATAGGTCTTCACATGTCGAAGTAGAAACAAGCTAGGGCTATGAAGAAGACTCAATTCCAAGTGTTAATCAAGAAGAAGCTACAAGTACATGAAGTAAATATCAAGTTGCAAGGATTCCTTATAGATATCCTAATCAGAAAAATCGATACTTCAACTGATCAATGTATCCATAGAAACAAATGAAAAATATGTCAAAAATTATTACCTCCATTACAAATGATGCACAAGGTAGAAGTTATCATGGGAGTCAAAATACATCAAATTGTCTACAAGAACCCCATAAAAGCTCCATTGTGTAGAAGATCGATTTAAGGTGGGAAGACTCCCTTACAAATCGACGGTTCTACGCAACGCTTAGAAGATCCTATCATTTCAAGTCCTCAAGGATCACTAATTCAGGAATAAAGAATAAGGAGATGATACTACAAGCCATGGCAAGAGATAAGTCTTCCATAAATATGCTTTGAGGACAAAACATTTTTAAGGGGAAGGAATGTTATTAACATAATATATAATAATAAATATAAATACATTATAGTAGTTGATGAATAATTAATGAAGACACACCTTCTCAATGAAAGGTCACGTCTCTTCATGGAAGGGCACCCCTGCGTGAGTATATAAGGCCCTCATTCTTATTGTATCTCATCATATTATATTCATATACATTATTTAATATATTATCCTTTATGAATTATAACCTGTCGTCTTACCTACATTGGGTATTTACCATGTGAACCAACTTGGTTCACCACAATCAACTATGCACAACACAACCTGTCACAACAACCTTTCACATCAACTCATCTCCTTTACCAAATCAGATCTGATCTCATGGATCTCATGCTCGTGATCACAATAGAAATACACAACATGAAGACCACAAGCCAAATACCAATTGTATCCCTAAAATATGATATATGCAACAATATTGAATAGCCAATACCATCTCAAGAGATAAACCCTAGCTCACAAAACATACCTCAAACAAGATGTGCCATATCTCTCATAAATAGACTCCAACCATGCATTAAATATTATTCCAATATAACCAACTATGAACCAATACTAAAATTCAGTAGATCTGCCTCAGATCAACTCTACAACAATCCCAAGAGGGCTTCCAACAAATTTACAATCCAAACCCTCAACCAGATTCTTAGAATCAACATTACGCATATGAAAACCATACCTTTTTCTTCTTGTAGTTTTGAATCTATTATGGATATATTTCTGTAGCCATGATTTTGTTGTTGTGATTTTGTTTCCGCAGTATTGTTGCCATGATTCCGTTGCCGCGGTTTTGCTATCATGATTCTGCTGCGGTGGTTTTTCTGCCATGATTTTTCTGCCATGAACTTGATCTATCAATAATACCTACCCAAATAGCCTTTCACAAATGAATATTCAATTATATTCAAAAAACATTTTCATAAGAGACCTTTGCTCTCTTATTTATCTTCTAATCAACTTCCTTCTTTTAGGGATAACCCACTTCTAACTACTTTTTCCACTTACAACCACTTTATCCGCAAATAGTAATATCACCACTTCTAGTTGCAACTAATTTATTTTTAATTATTTTCTTTTTGAAACAACTTAAACCCATGTTTAACTCTTAGTTGCAACCACTTTGACTAGTAAACTTATTCTAGGAGCTTCTAGAATAAATTGACTTCTTTGACCTTCTAGGGTCTTCTATATAACTCATGAGGGCTCTCCAACTTCACTAAGCCATATCTTCTCAACCGTGAGGAACTACGTGACATATCACATATCACCGGAAATGGCACAACATGTAATATCAATATAGAATAGTCTCACCTGCAAATTTATTGGTCTTCATTACATTATTCCTCAACCAAACTTGGGTTCCTTAACCATACTACTAGGATTACTCTACCACTTAACCATTTGGAATTTACAAAGCGTCTTCCCATGGGGAATTTCGCCATAAGGGAACCATTTGAGAACTTTATCCAAGAGAGTCTTTCCATGAGAGCTTGCACCATAAGGGGACCACTTTGTATTTCATCCATTTGGTACTTCCTATCAACCATGACATGACATCAATGATACAACTCCCTTTTAAATCAACCTTGACATCAATGACAACACATCACTATGACACCACTTGACATCAATTACATCAATGACAACATAATCCAACAACCAATACATAAATGATACAAGAACATCACTATGAAAATACTTGACATCAATCCTTTGACATCAATGAAAACATAATACAAGAACTTGTATAGAGTCTTATACTTTCTTTGTTTTTCTCCAATATCCTACTTCCTTTCTCTACTCAACTATGGAAAATTAATCAACACAATAAGAATGAAACCCCCTACTTTCCTAGTGACCTCATATTTAACAAGTCTTGATAGCCATCTAGAGTTCAATTTTTTTCATACCTCAACTCCCAATTAGGGTTAGGGTTTTGAACACTCTAGAATCTTCTTGAATTTCCACATGTGTGAGTAATGGAAGATGATGTAGCATTTACTCATTACCATGGTGATCAAGAGCATAGGTTAACTTAGGAGATTCATAATTTCCTCATACAAAATCCAATTGAGATGATCGTTGCATTGTCAGAATGCTCTCAATATTTAAAACAACATTGAGATATTGGGGACTATGTCCACAAAGTTTTGACCCAAAAATCGACCATTTAATGCCCTAAATGAGCTCTATAAGTTTTAGGAGCTCCCAAATCACCAAAATAAGACATACCCATGAAATGGTTCCTACAAGTCAATAGCTCCAATTTCCCCTCAGAATATACCAAAATAGATAATAAATTATATAGTGATCCATATAGGATCATACCCCCCCATTTTGGAAGACTTTTTGTCTCCAAAATATTTTACTAAAGGAGGTGAGAGAAATTTTCCTCTACCTTCTCCCTAAAGTACCATTTTCTTTATATAAAAGGTCTCCTTTCAACCCAAATTGTTATATTTCATGTTTCCCCTGTCTATTTGTTCTTGACTTCTTCTGCAAAACCATATCCTCTACTAACTCTTCCCGAGCTTCCAGTGTTAAGTCCTCTATGGTAGGTAAAACATGATCATCATTTTCTTGGTCTGACATGAATGTTTCATGGAATTTCATATTTTCAAGATTCACTATTGTTATAACATCATTTTCCATCTCATATAAATTGATGTCATGTTGGCCATACCCTTTCCCTACTTGCAGAATCAGTCCCCCTTTTCTTCCTAAAAAATCATCAAAAAGCCCTATTTTTTGACATATACGCACCCTATTAGTTATGCAATGCATGTACATATACATGTTACTCCTTTGTAGGGTGCATACACATTTTGTTGGATAAAAAACTAATAAATTATGTATTTTTGTTCGGTCTTTATGGGTTCCCCCAGTTTTTGACACCCTATTGTCCATCTACAACTATCTACAACTACTCCAACCACTTGGAGAGAGTATAAAAGGATCCAAGGGGTAGAGGGGAGATACATCACACCTTGAAGCATCATTATTTTGGTCAATTATTTCCATAGTATACAAGACCCTTATCATGATTCAATGAACATCCCTTTCATGACTGGAAACTCTCTTCATCTTGTTAGAAAGAAGCCATATCTCTTTCTTGTACCTGCTTGAGTGAAGAACTTGGAGAAGGAAACTGTTGATATTCACTGGCCTGGTGGAGGAACCTAGATGTGGGTTTTGGAGCAATGACGCAAATGATATAGGTTGTAGCATTCATCATTTCTATTGTTAAGTCAGTAATAAATCTATTTTTTGTCTATTTATGTTTTTTAGTGCATGATTGTTTCATTTGAATATTCAATGATCTATAAAAATAATTGATTGGATTTCAATTATTATATTTTGAAAGTTAGTTATTCGTGTAACTACATCTCTTGCACTTGTCATTCCCCTTGTGTGTAGGTGACTGGAGAAAGTGTTGGAGTGGATCATTGGAGCGAAGTTTCAAGCATGGGATCAACATCAAACATTGGGTCCAGGTTTGTCTCCCTCCCTCTTAGAAAAAGTTAGTTAGTTAGTTACATTGTGTTTAACTGTCATTTTAGGATTGGGATTTCTCTTTAAGGTCATCACTTTGCTATGGATCTGACCCAAAGCCATAGGAGAAATCTCTCTGTAACAGAATTGGTGACCATACTAGGGATGGTCTCCTTTTTGGGTTAGTTATAGGTGCTTGTGATTTTTTGTTTGTTTGTTTGGATTCTTATCTATCTTTACTGCTTAATTTATTGTCTAAGAGCCTTATACCTTCTTTTACAAGGTTTCTTTCCATCTATTTCCAAGCCTTTTGGAAGTTTTGGAGTTACATATGCACTATGTTAAGTATACAGGCATGTACATATGTGCTCTCTTTGAAATATAGGTTCATACATATGCGCTTTGCTATGTATACAAGCGTATACATCTTGGGAAAAGGTTTTTTACTTTTTCTCATCCTATCTGAAGGCTTTGTTTGGGTTTTTGATAAAAAAATTTAAGTTCTTTGGGTCTCTATAGCTTAGTATCAATCTTAGGAAACAATCAAGTGGTATAAATTCTAGAGAAAGACAAAATTTTGGTGCTTCTTTGGATTCTTTAGGTTACTTTTGGATTGCTTACCTAGTTTAGTTGCTAGGAGTTTCCTTTATCATTTATGTTTTTGCTTCTATATCAGTTTTAGTTTACTTTTTCAAACCTGTAACTTTGAGATTTGAGTTGTTTTAAGGTTGCTTTCTATCTTGTGAAGTAGTTAGAAGTCTTGTTGGGTGCTTTATCTAAATAAAATATATATCTTTTTGTTTTAGTTTCTTTGGTTTCCGTTTTTGGTTTTCATTAGTGAAAGAAGAATCTTGCCTTTGGGTTTTTAGTTTCTTGATTGTTTTTATAGTCATGTCTAGAGTTTGAATTTGTGATCTGAATTCATTATTCTTTGTTTCTTGCATTCCTATTTTTCCAACATAAAAGAAATTTTTTTCTTATTTTATTTTTCTTTTGCTTGGTTTTTGTTTTGAAAAAGAAAAGAAAAAAATGCTTTCTAGCATTCTTTCTCTCCCTTTGCACTGATTTCAAAAGCATGGTTGCACTTTTTGAAAAACTTTAGGCTTCTTCTTTGCATCACTAGTTTAGTTTCATTTGAAAAATTAAAGACTCGCATTGTATTTTTCATTTGAATGGAAGATGTTGCATTGCATTTCCATCTTGAAAAAGTACAATTTGCATTGTATATTGCATTAGAAAGAGAAACATCTGCATTTCAAGGTTTACATTAGTTTTTCATGCATTTTTCTTACTTTAAACTCTTTTTCATTGTAGAATTAGTGTAAATTGTTATTTTCCAGTGTTCTTATAAGTTTCATTTTGCAAGAGACTTCTCAAACAACATCAGTTACACTTCCTTACCCTTTGAGTAAAGACAATTGCTAAAAGTGAATGTTTAATTTAATATGTACTAGAGTTTTGTTTATATGGTTCACAAATTAGTCTAGGTTAGGGCCTCAGAATAGGATGGAGAGGTAACTCTCCAAGTCCACTGAACAAAACATAGGAGTCTGAATTATGAAGCATGAAAATCCAATTTTCGTATAGTTATAGCTGGGATATTCCTAACACAAGAGCGAAACACAAGGTTGCATGTGGAAGAGTTGTAGAGATTACCCCTCCAATAATTGACCAAGCATAGTGTATTGATCTTATATAGGGGTTTATTGAGTACAACCTGGCCCCCTACGGCCAGTTCTTTTGAAGCTTCGAGCTTAGTTACCCTTCCCATAAGTTTGATCCTAACCATTGAATGTAACCTTTGGATGTTGACTGTGAGTTGGTAGCTCTAGTAGGCTTTCTTAGGTATCATAGAGGTGACTTTGGAGGGATTCTTGTGGTACCTGAGGCAGATGTTGCATCAAACTTTCAGTACTCCTGGAGGGTGCCCCGTGAAGTGAGGGTTACTTTCACTGGGAAGGGTTGTTATGTGGAGGTTAGGGTAATTGCTTCTCACTACTTTTTTCATCATTCTCGGAACTTAACCAACATGTGCTAGTTTTCAGAAGGTCCCTCATCCACTTTTTCATTGCTTTGGACTCGGGACCTAATCCATCTGAGCTAAATTTTTGGAGAAGTTGTTTGTTTGTGATGTTTCTCTTAGAAATTTTTAGTGGAGTGTGTTTATTTGTTTTCACCCATCAAATAGAGACCAACATATTTTTTTTGAATTTGGAAATTTCCAAATAATCTTCAATTGTTGATCATGAAGATCCAACAAGTTTCCAATTAGCTTCATATTTCCATTTCATCATCATGAAAGTCTAATGGGGATATTTTCTCTTTCAAACAAAAGAGAAGGAAATGAAATGATACTAAAAAGAATAAATGTCCATATTCTCACTGAATATCCCTATGTGTTAGTTTCGTCCAACACTTTATAGAATTGAAAACAGAGGCCATATGTCTAAGATATCACCAATTTTTCCTCCTATATTCACCAAATCTTCCCCTCCATTTTTGAAATTTTGACTAAGTATTATTACCCTACCCTCATATTACATACCTTAGTCCCCATGCTCTTTTACTTAGTAATGTTCCTCACTTTCCTTATTTAATTATCTCCACATTTAACCATTTCCATTTTCATTTCCATCTTCATATTCATATTTCAATTTTCATTTTCCATTTTCCATATCCATTTTCCATTTTCCATTTTCCTTTTTCCTTTTCCATTTTACTTTTCCATGTTTCCATTTTCCTTTTTCCATCTTCCTTTTTTTTCCATAATTCAAATTACATTTCAATTTCCATACTTTCATGTAACTCTATGACTTGCCTCCCCAACACTTAGTCATTTTCTCATGACTTACCATGTTTTACTCTTTTTACACTAAGTCTTCTCTAGAGGATGCAGGAAACCCTCCTTCACCCATACCTTGACCTCCCCTTCCCCAAGTCCGCAAACCCTGATTTCCATGACCCTCAATTTGCACCTCCATTTCTACATCAATCAAATTGCACCCTCATTAAGTTTTTCACTTACTTGAAGTCTTGATGTTTGAATGCGGATCCAGGAAACCTTCCTTCACGCATCCTGTGGTCTCTCCTACCACAACTTGCATGACTTATTTTACACTTATTTTTTACTCACTTTTACACTTAGTTTATTTATTGAATGCGGGAATGCAGGAATCCATACTTCTAATTTCTCATATCTCTATACCCCTGCAACCCACAAACCCGCATCCCTACCTCATAATTAGTCATTTTTACCAAGTTTTGTCTCCTCACCTACCTCCTCTACCTCTACATTCCCTTTGCATTCCCATAATTCTACCAACCTTTCTTTTAATTTTTAATATTATTTCATTTAAATATTATTTCCTATCCTAATTTTACTTCTCTTTATTTTGGGACACACATACCAATGGCACATGGCAGTGAATACCTATTATACGTGGAAATGTGAAAGAGAAGTAGACCTACCCTCAGGTGACACATGGATGGACAAAGATGTTTGAACATGAACTTAGCATGATGATTGGGTGATGATGTGGCGATCAAAATACTTTGTGTGCACAAGCTACGTGGATTTATATAGCTCTCTCTAATTCATTCACAAATAACATAGAGATGGAATTTATTTGTAAATATATTATGAGAACCCTCCCACAATGCATGTGAGATAAAGAAAGTTGAATTTGCAAATCAAAGGCCTAAATTTCACAAGGATAGATCAATGGTGGTTGAGTCTCCATCTTCAGGAGCTCATAACTTTTTATATTGATGTCTGATTTGAGAAAACAAGAGCTCACTGGAAAGGTAAAGAGATGAATAACACATTTGAAGTGGTTTCAATGGATGGAATAACATTTATCAAGACCTAAAAATTAAATTACAATCGAGACTATTTTTGGGCTTGGAAACAAGTTATTTTTGGAAAATCATTTATTAAAGAAATTTGTAAACTTCTAAGGTGGGTCCCAGATGATAGCACAAATATCAAATATATTATTTACTAAAGGGATTAATTCATTGCACCAAAAGGGACACATAAAACCCTAATTGAAAAGCAGTTTCAAGAGGATGAGAAAAATATTAGAAAAGAGAAAAAGAAGCAGATTCAAAGGGTTGGCAGTGGCCTGTTAGAGAGTTTTCTATATGGGTCTTTTTGTTGGAAGCAAGCTCTGCCTTTACAAATATTTTTGAATCTAGCTTCTTGAATTTCTCATTCATATTCCTTTCTGATCAACTCTCTCAATATTCTTCCATACATTCCATATGACATTTCAGGTCCAGAGGAGCGAAATCCCTGCTTGTAAAAAGTAGATGTAATTTATTACAGTTTATGTAATTGTAATTAAGATATTGTTGAGGCTGCTTCAACCCTCTTGTTTGAGACATTGTTAAACTTATCACATTTGGGATATTATTATTAGTTTTTTTCCCACAAAGAGATATTCAAGTGTCATGTTGTTTTTATGAATCAGTGTGTGATGCATCAATGGTTTCTTGAACAAATGGTGCTTTACAAACTCATTTGATATTAACAATGCAATCCTCTAAAGTTTTTGGATGACCTACCCATTTTGTTTTTCCTTTCATCTTGCAAAGTCATAGCGGATTATGGATTCACATTATTTTAAAAGGAAGGAAAAATATGTATTGAAAGAAAACTCTGTACATATCTCTTTCATTTATATTTATTCACTTTTATTTCCATGAATAAGATGACGTGCTTGATGCCCCTGGGGGGGCAGCTCAATTGGCAAGTGCCGTGAAAATGAAGTTCCATGAGGTTTCGAGTTCAACTCCCCCCGACTTACAATGTGTGCCATGTAGGGGGCCTCGTGGGCACACCTAGAGGTTATAGTGGTAGCATTTGGATAACACGGCCACATGTAACGCGAGTGTGTGCCCAACTAGTTGTTGATTCCTCCAGACATAAAAATAAATAAATAAATAAAAGATGATGTGCTTGATGAATAAATCTGTTAAATCAGAGCTTTGTTGGAAGACATTTTGGGGTTTTCTCTTTATCACTCACTAATTGTATTCATCTAGATCCATAAAAAGAATCTTCCAATATATCAAGAGAGGAGGAGAACCATCTCTATCAAAGTGAGAAAAGTCTTTCTTGTTCCTCACAAGATTTTGTCGCAAATGTTCTTAATTTACCCTTGATAGAAAAAACTATCACCATTTTTGGCAACCATACTAGGGAGAAAAAAAAGATGGTTTCTTAAAACCATGGGGTCTTCACTTAGTGAACCTGTGATATAGCACTTGCGTTCATGGGATATTAAATAATAGCCCTAATTTCACTGGATATTAATAAATACCTCCCAAAATCCTTTTGTTGAACCCCCCTCATAATATATATTTTGAATAAAAGAAACCCCTATTTTAACTAGATACCCCTTTTCATACCCCCCAATACCTATAAACCCCTTGAGACCACACATTCCCCCCCAATACCTAAAAACATGTTGACCTTATTCTTCACAATTAAAAAAACCCCTTTATGAATGAACGTGATAAGATATTGGTCAAAGGGTGAAGCCCCCCCGTGTGTAGAGCCGAAAGAATTGAATGACTCAAATAGATCCAAATCATCATCAAATACAAATTGGACTTGAAGAGTAAAGGAGCTTTCTACATAATCTATATAATTTAATAACAACAAGAAGTCAAATAGATCTTGAAAGAACATGGAAAACCCTTGTCTATGAGGAAGAAATTGCAGAGGCTCAAAGACAAAGAAGACAACAATAAATATTTGAGAGCTAGAGTTGTACAATTGATTTTTTAAAATAATCAAAGGAAGTATTTTTTTAAATCAAATTTTAGAATCAATGGCAGACAGAGAAGAGAAAAGAAATGAAGGAAAAACAATTCCAAGAATAAGGGTAAGATCTAGTCCTTTGAATTTTCATGGAGAGCGACATCAAATGCCTACTCTTCCTCAAGGTGTTCCTCCTATTTTTTCTGAATATGTGATCATGGATCCCGAAAAGCATTTGGATCAATTCCTTACCAATTGTGATATCCATTTGATTGAGCAAGATGATGTGATGGTGAAACTCTTTCTCCAAACATTAGTTGGTCTAGACTATGACCGGTACCTTTCTCTTCCAAAAAACATAATCAGTTCTTTTGATGACATGGAAGATGTATTCATGATGAGTTTTTCTTTGCCTATAGCATATCATACTCTCTTGACACAATTTACTCAAATTCATATCCAAAAGATTGAAAGAATTAGAAATTTTAATTGAATATATTTTAAGACTCTACATCGAATTACACAATATCAGTGCCCAAATAATTGATTTGTTTTCAGATGTTATATGAATGCAATGCCTTCAAATGTGAAATATACAATAAAATCATAAAAATCACAACTTTGTAAGAAGCAATGAGAAAAGAAACTGAAATGGAATATTTTTTGAAAGAAAGTGAAAGTGATTTTGAAATCACTCTTGGTAAAGTTCAAAGGTAGATGATAGATTTATCATTTTCATCTCAAGTTCCATCTACTTCAAGAGTAGTTGAAAACCGAGGGGTTGTAAGAGAAACCTTTCAAGAGAAACCAATGAATGTAACAAATCTAGTCGGAGGCATTCTGAATACTTGCCAAGACACTTATATTTCCCAGTTAAAAATAATCATTAACCAAATGAAAAATAAAATAGCTTAGTTAAAGAGAAATGATGATCAAAGTCCAAGTCAAGAATATCAAAATCTTGCATTTCCTACACATGGCATCGTAATTTATCTAGAAAGAAATAAAAATAATCAAGCCCTAGGGCAAGGGTCCCCAAAGTTCAAAATCCAAATGTGGTGATATTGAAAGAATATTTAGATAAAACTCCCAAGGAAGAGAATCAAAGACTTGTTTTTCAAGAATATAATAATGAAACCACTACATGGGTGCTAGATTCCATGGAAATGGATGTTGATCCCTTATTATTTTCAAAAGGAGATTGGATCGAAGAAGATGAATGTAGAGATGAAAGCCAACATTTTAAAGAAAACATTGTCTAGACTAGATTCGAAGAAAAAGATTCAAATATTTATGAATTCCAAAACAAATTAACATGGTATTCTATATCGGAAGTTGTTCCTCCTCAAACAAGTGTTAGACATGTAACCTATGCTCCAGAAAAAGACAATGAAGTAAAAGTCTCATAATAAATGAATTATAATGATGTTGATGATCTAAAGAAGTTACAAATAACTTTTTCATTCATGGAAATACCACAAAAGAAGAATATTGTTTTGTTCAAAAGAAAGGAAGTGGAAAATTTCCTTAATTTTGGGCATGGCAAGGTAACAGTTGAAAGAAGCAATTTCCTTTCATTTATAGGATCGTGGATGATGTATTTTGTTGGTTCTTTTTCAAAATATGATGCTAGAGCATGAGATTCATAGATGATTATTAATCAGGTCCAAAACATGGCCAACGAAACAACACTCTAAATCACGGTTGGGAGTAATCAGATGAGTTGTCTATGTACATGGATACATTGGAAATGTGCTTAAACTTGAGAGTAGCCTTTCTCTCCAAGTATCTTAGGGTAGGTAGGTTTTTTTTGTCTCATGTATATAATATTTTTATGACAGTGAACTTTTCCAATAAGCATTTGTTGGATCAAAATAGTAGATTGGGATGATGTGTAGTTCTATTATAATAGTCACATGCATGCGTGCTCTCCAGTTAAGACAGTCGCATACATATGCGTTCTGATTTGAGCATGTGCACATAAATCTCTTTGGAGAGGGTTTTTTCAACCTTTTTTTGTCTGTAGAATGTTGGGCTAATTGTTTGGAGTCCTTCCTAGGATTTTGGGACTCTATGTGTGTTGTTTTTTGAGTTTAGAAGTTGTTTAGTTATATTTTATAAAGAAAACAAGAAAATTGTTGCATTTCCTTATTTTCCATTTTCAATATTATAGAGGTGGTTTAAGAAATTATTTTCCAGATTCTTTCTTTCCTGGGATATCAATGATTGTTTTCCTTGATAAGTTTTTATAGTTTTTCTTCTTCTACCTCTTTCTTGTTGGTTTAGAGAAGAAAGTTTGTTTGAAATTTTCCTATATATTTTTACCTTTTAAATAAGAAAACAAAATAATTGTAGAAAGTGTACTTCTTGTATTTATTTTCATTCCTTATTGTTCTTTTCGTTGAAAAAGAAAACTTTTTGAAGTGTATTTTCTTTTTTAAGTGCTTTTGGTTTCAAATTGCATTTTGCGTTCTTGAAAGACTTTCGTTTCTTCAAAGTTAGTTATAGTTTTGACGAAAAGGGTAGTGTATTTTATTTTTAGTTTCTTTTCATTTAAAAAATAATAAATGTGTCAGTAGTGCATCCCATCTAAAAGAAAAAAACATCATTTTTTCTTATCATTGAAAAGAAAAGAGTTGCTCCTTTTTTTTGAAGTGTTTTTGTACTCATATTCAGTGTAGAACAATAATACTTCATATTATGTTCTTATAAGTGTCTTGATTTCCTGTTGAGTCCTTAAAATACACAATTTAGTTTCATTTGTTTTCCTTGTGACAAAATAACAACCCCTTACAATGAACACTTAATTAAAATAAACTAGAATTTTCATTTTCTAGGGTGAACAAACTATCATAATCTAGGGCCTTAGACTAGGTTCGAGAGTTAACTCTCCAAGGCCATAAAAAGAAAATTAGGATTCTGAGATAGGGATCCCCAAAATCCAACTATTATATAGCTATAGATATGAGCCTCCTCTAACACAAGAGTTAAACATGAGTTCGTGTGAGGAAGAGACGAGGAGATAGCCCCTCTGAATCTTGACTGAATATAGTGGAGCGATCGTATTTTGGGGGTATCACTAGTGACCATACCTCCTTGAGAGGTGATTCTTTCAAATATTTTGGATTTGTTACCCTTCCCATATGTTTGATCCCAACTAACCACTGTATCCCTTGGACGCTTACTGCAAGTTGGTATCCTTAGTAGCAATTGCTAGGTTTTTCATAGGTGATTGTGAGGGGTTTCATGTGGTACCTGGGGCATATGTCACATCACACTTCTCATTACCCTTGGAGGGTTCCCACGAAGTGTGGTTACTTGCACTAGGAAAGGCTAGTTAGTGGAGTTCGGGGTAACTTTCTCTCAATCCTTCATTCGTTGGTTCATGAGACTTAATCAACCCATTTTTGGTTGCTTCTCATCTGTGCAGGTGTTATCAGACCCAGGGTTCGGGTTGATTGTGACCAACAAAACCCTCAAGACACCGGCCCTTTCGGAATCACTTTCTTGCACAAATGAAGTCTCACCTGTGGTATCTATTGGGGATGCAAGAATCAGGTTTCTGCATCAGTAAGAGAAAGGGAGGTTGATGCGTGAATCATTCTTCTTGATCTTTAACTTGCGTATGTTCTTGATTATTACCTAAACTATCACAACCATACATGATTATTCTAACATAACCGATTCATAGACTAAATTCATTCTACGGAGTATATAATCATTCATAAATTCATAAAGACAAGTAAGAACACAAGACACAATATCCTTCCTAAAATCCTTCTTTATTCATATTCTTTCTTACTAACTGACTATTACATTCATAACCTCAATTAACTTCCATGAACATTCTCTCACACTTACATACACATATATCTATATCTCTCCCTCTATATCTATATGTCTATCATCCTATATCTATATGTCTATCCTCTCTTCTATATCCCAATCCCATTACATATTTATACCCCAAAATCTAGGGTTTCAAGTTCTATTCTTATCTATCCAAAAATAACCCATTACAATTGATGGCATAGCCATATTGAGTTAATTGCCTATATTCTTCTACTTCTGGTTCTTTATACATCTTTTTTGATGTCCTTCTATTTCTATAAAGTTGCACTATCATCATTTGTGTTTAATTTTCTCACTCACTTTATTTATCCTTTTATCTTTGTGTTATCTCCTTCCTTCTATTCCCTTTCTATCTCTTGAGTGAATCCTTCCTTCCGTGTGATTCCTTCCTTCTGTGTGATTCCTTTCTTCTACGTGAATCCTTTCAACTACAGAATCTAAATACATGTCAACCACTCATGCAAGCAAGGATGCAATATGGTTGCAAAGATTGTGTTTAGATATTGGGTTGGTACAACAAGATATAAGGATAGATTGTGATAGTTAGAGTGCAATTTTTCTAGTGAAGAACCCAACTTATCATTCAAATAAAAAGCATATTGATGTTCAATATCACTTTGTGAGAGACATGGTTGAAGAAAATAAAGGTGTTTCTAATGAATTTGGACACTCTGAAGAATGTTACAGATTCATTAACAAAATATATGATCACTAAGAAGTTCCCTTGGTGTATAGGATCTATGGGCATTGTTTCCCTGGATTGTTGATTATGTAACCGTATAACCCCATGTATGCAAAGAAAACAACAAGTGGGAGAATGTTGGGTATGTGTTATATTATTTGCACAACTAGTTGTAGCATCTGCTCCATTGCATAGAGTGCACAGGGGGTTTGAGGGGGGTGATAGCCCCCCTGCATGGGGGTTCAGGGGTAGTGCCCCTGATAAATATGTTTTTTTTCCTCGAGAAATGTGTCACCTTTTTTGCCTCATTTTTTTGTGTCACCTAGATTTTCATGTCCATTTTTGGGAGGTTTTTCGGCACATGGTTTTTTTCGATGGTTTTATATTTCCAGTTAAGGAATTAGGGTTGTTGACTAATCCAGTTCATTAGGTTAGGGTTTTGGATGTGACGCAAACCCCTCCCCAGAGCTGCAGGTCGGAGTCCACACATGATCTTTTCTTTTCGACCCCTGAGAGCTCGATTGGATCTTTTATTTCCCTTTCAAGAAATCAACACCCACAACAAACCTTGAGGAAACTCCCCTTTTACTTCAGGATACCGGATTCCGCGATTTTGTGAATCCCGTGGTCGAGCACCTTACCTCTTCGACCTCCGAAACTTGAAATACTAACACTTGGCCTTTCTCAATTTTCGGCTTTTGTCCTTTCACAATTTCAGGAGTTGCAATGTCATGCAACTCTTCTCTCGACTCTCGGAGTCCCAAAACCCGAATTGCCAATTTTTCGAAATACAAATATCTCAGCCTTCCCCTTCTCTTCGCGTTTTCGGGGTTTCAACCACCGAAATGCGCTTTCACTATACCCTCAGGGCTCTCAAACCTCTGAAACCCCGAATTGTTGGTAATGACATCTTCTGAAATCCTTTCGGACTTTCTCTTACTGGGTTCTCCTCTTTAGTATATCTATTCCCTCATCAACCGGACTTTCGATATGTCGAATCTCGAAATGCCGAAATGCTAAGGTTCTGCTTCCAAGGAGATCAATGGCTGTGGATATTCCCTCGATCCAATGGTCCCTTATCCGCCTTGCATCTCCTGTAGATCCTATGACTCTCGCTATTTCAAGAATTCTTCTCGGAGAATTCTGACCGTCCAAACTTCTTCTTCAAAGATCTCTAGTTCTACATTGACCCTGCGACTCTCTTCTGGAACCTATCCTCTGCACGATAGCTAAAGTTCCCTTCGGATCTTCAAACACCTTGAAGACACTAACTCTCCTGATATTTCTTCTCCAACTTAAATCTCCTATGAGATTTCTGCACACACTCCTTGCGACACTTCTTCAAATACGTCTAAGTATTTGATTTCTTTTTACTCTACGCAACTCTTTGCAACAACAGTCTTTCAATCCTCTCCTTGGTTGATAAGTTTTGAACTTCCAACCAGCCTGCGCACACTTTGCACGGCTTCTATGCCTGACTTGCACTTCTACAGAAAATGAGAACAACGGTATCTCTCCTAAGCTTTCAGAGGTGAACTCTGAACCCGTCAATGCACTCCTTGCGGACACTTCACTGCACTCCTTGCAGGAATTTTTTTACTCAAGAAGAGAAACAATTGAAACTCATTCCCTTACTCTCTCAGACTTCAAATACTTAACATGAAATCATACATACATAGCATAAAAGAAAATGTACAACAGAAAGAATAAAACAACCATGAGCATAACACTCAACATGTATACACAGAAAGTATTAGAACACCATGAGTCTGAATCAAAGCTTCATATATTAATCTCATAACTTCTATACATGGGTTCTTTTTACACCGCTCTCTGCTTCTTCTCCTCTATGCTCTATTGATACACGATCCTATTACAAATGATACAAGATGAGGGTGTTTATAGTCGGTTTTCCTCCAGCTCCTAAAACTGTCAAATCTAGAATTTTAAATCTACCTACTTACATTACCTAAGCATAAATGCCTCTACAACCTACAGATGAGAGTTGATTTCTCAAGATCTATTTACAATATGGAAGTACACCTTTCTTAACTATTACATTAAAGTTTGTGCACCCAAACTTTCAAAATATTTCAAACAATTTTTAACATGTGCCAAAAATGTGATGGTGTTTGTCCCACGCTCGCTGGCTACTGGCGATGCTCCTGCATCATATTACCTCTCTTGAAAATTTTCATGGAATCCTGTTCATGAGCTCTTGCATGGTCTATCCATGCTTCTGAATTTCTGCTTCATTCTCCCAGCTAGCATCTTCAACTGGATGTCCTTTCCATTTGACCAAATATTCAAAGTACTCTTTCCTCCTGGTTCTTTTGTTGACTCTCTTGTCAAGTATGTTCTCCATCTGTGGCTTCTCATCTATAGGCATTTGTTTAGCCCATTGAACCTCTATCTATTCACTGTCTACTCCCGCTTCTTCAGGTTTGTAAGGGTACAAATCTAAGATGTTGAATATCGGTGAAATTTCGACCCCGTCGGGTAATTCAATCTCGTATGCATTCACCCCAAATTTCCTTATGATCTTGCATGGTCCAATTTTCTTCATCTTTAGTTTGTTACATGTTCCCCTTGGGAACCTTTCCTTTCTCAAGTGTGCAAGAATCAAATCACCAACTTCGAACTAAAGTTGTCACCTGTGTTGACCTGCTCTACACTTGTACTCTTGGCTCGAGTTCTGCAATCGCTCCTTCACCTGGCTATTAAGTTCTTTCATTGCTTCTGCAAAATATTCTGCACTAACACTCCTAGTTTCATCCCGTTATGAACCCTTGATCTCAAAAACTCCTCTTGGCTGCATTCCATAAACAATCTGAAATGGACTCTGGCCTGTGCTTCTATTGATCGAATCATTATAAGCAAATTCTGCCTGTGGTGGAATGTGATCCTACTGACTGTGATGTTCAGTCACTAGGCTCCTTAGAAAATATCCCAAGCTTTTATTCACAACTTCTGTCTGCCCATCCGTCTGAGGATGATAAGCTGAGCTAAAAGACAAATTTGTCCCCAGCTTCTTCCATAAAGTCCTCCAGAAATGTCCGACGAACTTGGTGTCTCGATCCGAAACTATGCTTCTTGGTAAGCCGTGAAGTCTGGCAACTTCTTTGAAAAACAGGTTCGCAATGTGAGTTGCAACGTTGGTTTTCTGACATGGTATAAAATGTGCCATTTTCGAAAATCTATCTACCACCACAAAGATTGAATCAAACCCTCTTTGCGTTCTTGGCAACCCTAACACAAAATCCATGCTCACTGCATCCCATGGCCTCTCAGGTATGGGTAATGGCAGATATAACCCTGTGTTCTGTTTTCTTCCTTTTGTGTGCTAACAAATTCTACATCTGTCCACAAATATTTTGACGTCTGCTCTCATTCCTGGCCAAAAATATGAGTTGTTCAACTTTGAAAACATCTTATCATGACCGAAGTGTCCAGCCAATCCTCCACTGTGTTTTTCCTTCATCAGATTCTCCCTCATGGAGCATTTTGGAATGAAAAGTTGATTACCTCTGAATAATAATCCATCTTGAATCATATATTCAGTCCATTGACTCCTGTCTCTGAGAACTGGATTCTCAGATGCCTCATATGCCTCTTTGAAATCTGGATCATCCCTGTACATGTCCCTGAGGTTATCAAAACCCAAAGTTTTGACTATGAACTCCTACATCAGCAAAAATTTCCTGCTCAAAGCATCAACAACTTTGTTAGCAGTTCCAGAAATATGTTTGATTACAAAAGTAAAATTATGCATGTATTCAACGTATTTTGCATGCTTCTGGTTCAATTTATCCTGCTGAGTTACAAATTGTAAGGCATGATTATCACTATACAAAACGAACTCTTTAGGAATAGTGCCTCCACTTCTTTAGTGCTTGTATGACTGCATAGGATTCCTTGTCATATGTGGAGTACTTAACCTTTGCCTCATTCAGTTTCTCACTGAAGTATGTGACTAGCATGTCATCTTGGCTCAAGACCGCTCCAATTGCAAATCCGCTTGCATCACATTTAACCTGAAACGTCTTGTTGAAATATGGCAACACCAAAATTGGTTGTTCAGTAATTTTATTTTTCAACAAATTGAAACTTTTCTTTGCTTCTTCTGTCCAGTGAAACTATTTATGTCTTTTCTTCACTGTATCCATCATTGGCACACTAATTTCACTGAAATTCCTGATAAATTTCCTATAGAAACTAGCTAATCCATGAAGGCTTCTAACTTCAAATATACTCTTCAGCGATGGCCAATTCTTAATCACCTCCACTTTGTCTGGATCCATTTTTAGCTTATTTGTAGAAATAACAAATCCCAAATAAATGAGCTCTGTCTTCATGAATGATTACTTCTTCATGTTTATCAGCAACTTCTCTTGCTGTAATCTTTTCATCACTATAGCCAAATGCTTCAAGTGCTCTGTTTCTGTTCTACT
This sequence comes from Picea sitchensis, assembly GCA_010110895.2. Lineage (NCBI taxonomy): Eukaryota > Viridiplantae > Streptophyta > Pinopsida > Pinales > Pinaceae > Picea > Picea sitchensis. Next base: position 64,760 of record SNQJ01S0014086.1, read on the forward strand.
GAAAATCAGTATGTCGTCAAGGTACACAATGACAAATTTTCCAATGAAATCCTTCAAGACTTCATTCATCAATCTCATGAAAGTACTAGGCGCGTTTGTTAAGCCAGACGACATAACAAGCCATTCATACAACCCTTCATTCGTCTTGAATGGTGTCTTCCATTCATCACCTTCTCTCATACGAATCTGATGATATCCACTTTTCAAATCAATCTTTGAAAAAAATCTTGCTCCACTCAAGCAATCCATCAAATCATCCATCCTTGGCAATGGAAATCTATACATGATGGTAATCTTGTTAATTTCCCTTGAGTCTGTACACATCCTCCAACCTCCATCTTTCTTTGGGCTAAGCACTGTCTAAACAACACATGGACTCAAGCTTTCTCTAACCAATCCTTTGTCCATTAAATCCTGGACCTGTCTCTTGACCTATTCATTCTTCCGCGGCATCAATCTGTACACTTCTTTGTTTGGTAAATTAGCTCCAGGTATAAGATCGATGTGATGACCTATACTCCTGATAGGTGGCAACGAACGAGGTAGTTCGTCCACTACTATGTAAATCATCCACTCTTGTGCTGGTTAAAACAATTCTAGGATTCCTAACCACAATGAATTGTGTATCTTCTTTCTTCTTAACCTCCTTAAGAAGTTCCTTCCTACTCATGAGAAGTACAGTGTTGCTTACCTCTGGTTTTACTTCTTTATCCTTAATCGAAAGCAACATGTGAGTTCTCCCATTCTTCTCCAGGGTGTATGTGTTCATTCTCCCATCATGAATCACATTCCTGTCATATTTCCATGGTCTACCCAACAATAGATGACAAACATCCATGGGAATGACATCACATAGTATTTCATCCTTATA
>SNQJ01S0014086.1:82305-109901 GCA_010110895.2 Picea sitchensis
TTTTCCTGCCCATATCCTTCTTCCAGTTGGTATGCTTCCAAATCTGATTTGTGTTGCTCATAAGCTTTACTTTGTTCTAAAATTTCATTCCAAAATTTCTTTGGCAGCCTCCCACATACTAAAAAATTCTCCTTGATCTCCTCAGCATTAGTAAACATGTGTTCAAGGGATGAGGATTTCATCTCTCTAAGATAAAGAAAAAATTCAGGATGTTCAGCTAGCGTGTAATGCACCATGGCAACAATTTGAGAAGGTCATATCTTGAAATGCATACTACAATAAAAACTGTGAAACCTCTTATTGAATGTAGCAAAGGATTTGTCCTTCCCTCTTCTCATATTATTAAGTTCATTCAAATACTCATCAACAAATTTGTTTTCACCCCAACATCTCAGGAATACACAATGAAAATCAGTCCACAAACAAATAGAACAATCCTTCGTATTTCTAAACCATAAAGCAACATCCCCGACCAAGGATTTGGAAAATAACCTTAATATAACATCTACATGATTTCAAAATTATCAATGAAATCCTCAAAAGCTTCCATGTGCTTATCGGCCGAAATATGATCGTCTCCTTTAAACACATGAAGGTAATTCAGGGATGATTTTAGGGGCTAAATTTTGCTCATGGGCTAATTTTCCATGGTTTTTTAAAAAATGAGATTCGCTATTTTAAAAATGATTCGCCCAAATTCTATAAGATAAAATTATTTTACCTTAAAAATAGCCAAAATTTTATAAAAACTATATTAAATACTTGGAAAGTTGAATATTTTTACAAAAATATCACCAAACATTTATAGTTGACATATGAAGGATTAGTAAGATTCGCCAAGGTTTATACATTTTAAAATAAATTTCCATCCTTAAAATCATCCCTGGAAGGTATTCAAAGAACATGGGAGGGTAATCATTTAGGATATGAGGCAGCTTGAGAGGTTTAAAAAATTCTCTGATTCTTAATTGAACTTTAGAAGGTTGAACACAAAGTTCAATTGGTTTCTTTAAAGGTTCAACAGGGACCTCAGAAGGTATATCAACTTCGTAATCCACAGGTTTACAATATGAGTCAACTTCAAGAGAAATTGAAACATATACCTCATATTTTTCAATGGGTTCACATGAAGGGATTAAATCATGGTCAATAGTGCATGAAGAGGACAAATCTTCATTACCCAAGGGAGAATGTGCATTTGTAGACTTACAATCATCTGAATAAAAAAAACATACAATGATCCTCTTTACATGCAAAGGGAAAGACAAGAACGAGTTGATAAAGAAGAACAAAAGTTCATGGAGAAGGATAATGTGTTGATACCTGTTTTTCCCTTCCGTCCTTTCATTTTTTTGTCAATAGGTTCTTCCTCTAGTGGACTCTTAGATTTTGGAGTCGCAAGGTGAAAGAGTATGCAATTTGTACATGTCTGGCTTCATTTCACCATCTAAAGATGGATCTAATCAATGTCGTTCTCCCAGGAAATATTACTTCATTTTTGTCCCAGGCAAAGGCGCCAAAAGAGGCTAGCGCTAGAAGTTGTTCCTAGACTGTCTTAGGAACAAGCCTACAAAATCATGTTTCAAATGTTCAATAATGATTAAGGTTTGTAGGTTGAAGGGTCACACTCTTGATCTCAATATGGTTTAAGGTTTGAGCTATTGAGATCACTTTTCTATGTGGACAAAGTCAGGCAAAAACAACTCTGTGGCTAGTGATATAGATTTAGATTGTTAGGTTCAGAAGAAGAAAGATACAAAAAACTAATAATTCCACTAAAGATCAACCTGGTGTTCAATGATCATATGCAATAGAATAACAAATCTTAACTTAGAAATCCTTTCTAAATTAGATTTATGTGATTAAGCATCATTGTGGTAAAGATTACATCAAATCCTTTGAGACAACCTTTTCAACACAGTAGACACAGTCATATACCATATAACAATGTAAAAATGATCAAGAAAGAATAATGAAGATGGAACACATTAATGAAAGAACACACTAACCAATGATTTTATTATCTACTAAAGTATTTACATAAATCAAATGAGCTCAAGAAATCTAAAAGATTTGCAATTAAAACTAGAGAGTACAAAAAATAGTCCTCTGGACTCTTTTTTTCCCCCTCTACATATGATTTTACATGAGATTTATAGATATATGATGTAAAAACTACATCCTCCAAGTTTGGATCTAATATACTCAAAATAGACATAGATGACACCTCCTAGGGTCAAATTTTCACTTAGTCAAATCAACAAGATTACAAAAAATCTGGAAAATCAGTCCCATACCTAAAATCTAGGGTTTGAAATTTAGAGCAATAAATACATTCAACTCAGATAAAATATTTGAGGATGTTTAGAAACAATATCCTCCTTGAACATCCATTTGTATTCCTAACTTGACACCTCCTCTTGGCACATGTGGAATTGAGCTAAAGGCCGACTATCCCATTTTACAACATATGGCGAATTTCTGAAAAATAGGATTGAATAATCACTTCATATCTCCCAAAACATAATTGTTATGTAAACAATGAGAGAGGTTTTTTTATTGGGTCTATTATTGAAAAACTTTCCTTTCCTTTTTTAAAAATACTTGTCCATCACCTCGTAATTTGTGCCCAAAGTTGATGACTAAACAGAAAATTCCAAAATTTTCAAATTTGAAAAATGAGTTGTAACGATTTGCTTGTATCTCTCAAAAAGTGACACCTGTGTAAATACATAGAGAGGATTTTGTAAAAATTATATTTATTAATAAAATCCTCTTTCATTGTTTCAAAATACCTCTCCATCTCCTCATAATTTGTGCCCAAAGATCATGGCTAAAACAAGAAAATTCATGTGTTTTCAAATCTAAAAAATGAGTTGTAAAGATCTACTTGTATCTCCCAAACCATGACACCTGTGTATAAAATGAGGGATGTTTTTTGTATATGAGATCGTGATTGAGAAAATCCTCTTTAATTTTCTTAAAATACCTCTCCATTTGGTCAGAGTCTGAGTTTGAAATTGACTGCAAAAACAGTCATTTCGAGAAAATCCCTTGTTTTATGTTTTCTCCTTTTTCATACAAAGCCGCTCCAAAACTCTTTTTGGAAATAAAAAATGGTGTCTAAATATTAAAACAACTTTAAATGAATCCCTAAGAATCACAAAACCATCTCCAAACTCCCTCTTCTTGTTATAAGGTAAAAATAGAGCATATGATAAATCATGCCATTATGGCTTATCATTACCTTTTTTTGCCTCACTACTCATGTCATATGTGTATTTTATGGTGTGGAATAGTGTAATTATAATGTTTCACCATCATCCATCACAAAAAACCCAAAACTATGTCATTTTCTTGAAAATAGGCTGCCACGGGAACTTCCTGTAGCGCCCTTTTCAAAATCTTAGTTTTAGATTTTAAAACCCCTTATATGACCTTAAGATGGAAAAAAGAATGCTAAGAATGCTTGATTATTAGTATGCAGGAAAAATATGAATTTTTTAAGAGAAAAAATTGACCATGAAAATATTAGTGCTAACATCCATAAAACCCTACATTTTTCCACGTGATCTGCCATATCACTTTCTCCTTTGTATTTCTATGCACTGACTTCTTCATCAGGCCCGAAGAATATTTGTATGAGTCTATTGCACTGTGCCCATTCCTTAATACTCTTTATTTCTGTGTCCCACCATCTACCTAGAGTTACTTTTATGAACGACTTATAGTGCTAACAACCTTTGTTGTTCAGGTAACTGTACTTTAAATGATTTTATAAACATATTAATATTAGTTAGGCCATCATATCTGGGTGGGTCATATAGTTATGTGCCAATCCAGTGAAAATATCGGTTTATATAGGAACATATTCTAGTTGATACTTCATGCATCCTCTGGTGCCAATTCTCTAGACCAACTTCTGAATCTGATGCGCACAAACTGAAACTTCTCCAATTGAGCACACCATTCATTTTCGGCTCGACATAATCCTCCATGCGCACAGTCAGATTATATCAATTATCCATGTCATTCTCTCTTACAGACTTTGTATATGTCTTTCTTTCTAATGGGTCCAAGGGTGCAATAACCTTTATATCTCATACCTTGAAGATCACTACCTTCTTTTCAAGTTAATTGCTTGGTTATCAACCACCCATTCTATTCCCATTAAATCTAGATACGGTTGACTATCATCTATGGTCTCAATCACTTCAAAATATTCCATGTTGTGCACCCCATCTATGTTTATAGGTACCCCCATCAGTCGCCCTATCGGGAGTATCTTACGTTGATTCATGTGCCTTAATTGGACAAGGGACCATATTAATTCAGGTTCACCCATCATCTCCCATGTCTTCTTAGGAAGTACATTAACATCCAATCCTAATTCTAGGATAACATTATCCACATAGTATTCCCCAATCTACGCATTAAACTTGAATTCCCCATTGGTTCTCTTCCTGCGTAGTACTTGGTTTAACATTCATTGTATGACAGGTGTTTCCAATAATTTTGTGCAATGATCAATCATTTTGTATAATATATTGAGTGCAGTTCAATCTCTCATCAGTTCTACACAACTTTTTAATAATTCAATTAGTGTACTTACTTGTGCACATGACTTTTCAGGTACCACTAGGTCTTTTGGATGAGGTAGCAATGTTGTAGAATCTTCCCCATTTGGTTCAAGTATTTCCTTTCATGTGCTCTGATATGTCTATATATGACCTTAATATGGAAAAAAGGATGCTAAGAAGGCCTGATTATCAACTTGTAGGAAAAATATGAATTTTTTAAGAGAAAAATGTGATCATGAAAATATTAGTGCTAACAACCATAAAAGCCTACATTTTTCCACGTGATCTACCAAATCACTTTCTCCTTTGTATTTTTGTGCACTGACTTCTGCATCAGGCCTGAAGCATATATGTATGAGTCTACTGCACTGTGCCCATTCCTTAATACTCTTTCTTTGTGTGGCCCACCATCTACCTAGAGTTGCTTTTAAGACGACTTCTAGTGCTAACAACATTTGTTGTTCAGGTAAATGTACTTCAAATGATTTTATAAACATATTAATATTATTTAGGTCATCATACCTGGGTGGGTCATATATTTATGTTCCAATCTGGTGCAAACATCGTTTTATATAGGCACATCTTCTAGTTGATACTTCGTGCATCCTCTGCTGCCAATTCTCTAGACCAACTTCTAAATTTGATGCGCACGAACTGAAACTTCTCCAACTAAGCACACCATTTCTTGTCGGATCGACATAATCCTCCATGCACACTGTAGGATTATATAAATTGTCCATGTCATTCTCTCTTACTGACTCTGTATATGTCTTTCCTTCTGATGAGTCCGAGGGTGCAATAACCTTTAGATCCACGACCTTGAAGATCACTACCTTATTTTCAAGTTAATAATTGCTTGGTTATCAACCACCCATTCCAGTCCCATTAAATCTATATATGGTTGACTATCATCTATGATCTCAATCACTTCAAAATATTCCATGTTGGGCACCCCATCTATGTTTACAAGTACCCCCATCAATCTCCCTATCGGGACTATCTTATGTTGATTCATGAGCCTTAATTGGACAAGGGGCCATATTAATTCAGGTTCGCCCATCATCTCCCATGTCTTCTTAGGAAGTACATTAACATCTGATCCTAATTATAGGATAACATTATCCACATCGTATTCCCCAATCTACGCATTAAACTTGAATTCCCCATTGGTTCTCTTCCTACGCAATACTTGGTTTACAATTCTCTGTGTGACAGGAAGGTCCCTTCCTTTTGCGCAATGATCAATCATTTTGTATAACATACTGAGCATAGTTATATCTCACATCAGTTATACACAACTTTTTAAGAATTTGGTTAGTGTACTTACTTGTGCACTTTACTTTTCAGGTACCTCTGGGTCTTCTAGATGAGGTAGCAATGATGTGGAATCTTCTCCATGTGGTTCAAGTATTTCCTTTCGTGTGCTCTGATATGTCTATTTTTCTTGTTGTGGGTTGAATCATGGTGTAGACTCCATTGAATTTCTTACACACTGCTCCATTTGATTTCCTTTAGTTTCCATATCAGCGCCTGTATGAGCTCCTCCACCTGTAATCATTGTGATTTTTGGTCCTTCATTGCATTTTTCAACTGATATCATTTGCACATTCTCATTCTGATGCAAATTCTTATTTGGGTTTCTTCTAGCCTACCATTTTGCAACTAGTTGGGGACAGTTCTTCATTGCGTGATCCAGTGATCTGCAATATGTGCACGTGGTACACGTGATTGGGAAATCTTGGGCCAAGTTTCCTGGTCGATTACAGTTATAATAGATAATCAGTCCTCATCCTCCGTGACCACAATTCCCTCTACCTTGGCCTCTGCCAAAATTTGCTTTGTTTCACTGATTGAAACCTCTCTGAGTGTTATACTTCACACCACTCCCATCCATGCATGTATTCTCTTCCTTGATCTGGTATATATCCAATGTGCACTCTCTTAGTAGGTCGAACGCATGAAAATCCTTTTCTTCATGTCCTACTGATTTGCAAAAATTACAAAGCAAGTTCTTTGGAGTACTATGGTATTTATGGAGTAATGGACACTTAGTGGGATGATGTCCCCATTTCTTACAGATCTGACAGTATCCTCCCCTGGGTAGTGGATTCAATGCTCCTACTACCAAGTATTGCGCGAATGATGAGCATTCGTCCTTGTGGTGGCCCTCCGTCCTACACTTGGTACACCAAATTTGTTCTCATTTTTCCCTTCCTTTGGTAAGATCAACCAGCCAAAATGTTAATGCAGCTAACTGCGTCTAAACTTGAGCCATTCCCTCAGTGTCTCATGTCAGCGAAGACTCTAATTTCATCTCAATTTCCAGTGCCTCGGGCTGTGATGTAACCTTTTGTTGGATTACTGGTCTACGAATGTGGGGTAGTAATCATGCAATGAACCACTATTGATGTTGTTGATATGGAATATGGAAATTTAGTCTCCCCATTACATTCTTAAAGCGATGATTGTAATCCCATAATGACTCTATTTTTACCTGTTTGATCTCCTTTAGGTCAATAATATATTGTGATTTTGACTTCAACTTTTTGAACTCCTTTAATAGTGCTTGCTTTATTTATGAAAAATTCCTAGCATGTTCGATAGGTGTAATACCTTGTAACTTCATATACCATACTAGCGTGTGGCCCCTAAATGTTGTCTCTAACTGTGCAATCTTCACTACTTCGTCCTGTATGGTTTTAGTGGTCCAAACTATCTTGCAGAAAAACAAGTGTTGTTTCAGGTCCTCTAAACCTACTCCCTTGAATTCAAGAAGTATAATAGTATTATCTATCTCCACCATGTTGGTCTGTGTATTCCCTCCTCTTGGTGATGTTGGTGCACTCTGATTTTGACTATGTGCACTACTCCCACTATTTCGACTGGTATTTTTTGTCCTCCTCGGCTAACTATGATGGTTTTGACAAGTCTTCAAAGGCTATTTCTAATTGTGGTGACACACATGGGGTCATGGATTCAATGCAAGATCTTGTCTGAGTAGGACTTACCAACTCTTTTATTACTATAATGGACTGACACCCTTATTTTCCACCTCCTATATCTGGTATCTCTACAATTCAGAGTTGTGCGCAAGGTTCCCATACTTCTGGATCACTATGCTACTCTTCTCTCCCAACCCTAATATTTTTCCTTTTATACCTCCTTCCTCCGCACAACTCTCCAAATTCATAGTCTTCCTCTAGTGAACTACCTTCTTGCATCCCCATTTCCTTCCTTCCTCTTTCATGGCTTCTTCCCTTTTCTCAGGTGTTCCTTTTGTTATTCTCCAACTCCTATATGTGTGCAAAGTCCATTTAGTTGTCAGACTCCATTATCATCACATGCTTTTCACATAATAGCATCTTTATCCATGTATTCAATGATTTCAAGAACCTCCCATGTGGGCCTTTGAAACAATTCCTTTCTGCAACAGTGTATGATTGAATGCAATCTACGGAAAATCTTGTAACAAAACCCCCTAGTATACTATCCAACCAAAAATCAACTTCTCGAGTAGTTGGGTTACTTACCGAATTTAGCTTCCTTACCAGTTCCTGAGTCCAATTCTTCGATGCTACAACACTAAACCTTATTATCTTCTCTACTAACCTGTCTAGCCACTCGGTCATAATTTATGGGAATTCACCAAAGAAAAGTTCATGTTGATCAGTGAACACATACTTTTGCATCCATTTCTTGTCACTCAATCGAGGGTTCATGTTCTCTTGTCGTGCAAAATCTCGCTCTTTTCATTCCAACTAGTCAGTGAGTTCTTTCTTAGTTGGACTCCAAAACATTCCCTTAGTCGTAAATTCCCAGTCCCGATAACAGGACCATTTGTTGGCTTCTTCTCATCTGTGTAGGGGTTATCAGACCCAGGGTTTGGGTTGACCATGACCAACAAAAACATCAAGAAACCGACTCTTTTGGCATCACCTGCTTGAACAGATGAAGTCTCACCTGAGGTATCTATTAGGGCTGCAAGAACCAGGTTTTTGTAGCAGTAAGGGAAAGGGAGGCTGATGCGTGAATCATTCTTCCTGATCTTTAACTTATGTATGTTCTCTATTATTACCTAAAATATCACATCCATACATGATCATTTCATCATAACCAATTCATAGACTAAATTCATTCTGCGAAGTATATCATCATTCATAAATGGATAAAGAAAAGTAAGAATACAAGACAATGTCCTTCCTCTCCTTCTTTATTCATCTTCTTTCTTACTAACTGAATATTACATTCATAACCTCAATTCTCTTCCATGTGCATTCTCTCACACTTACATACACAAATCTCTATATATATATATATCTCTGTATATCTATATGTATATCCTCTCTTCTATATCTATATGTCTATCCTCTCTTCTATATCCCAATATCGTTACATATTTATACCCCAAAATCTAGGGTTTCAAGTTCTATTCTTATCTATCCCAAAATAACCCATTACAATGCATGGCATATCCATCTTCAATTAAATGGATATATTCTTTTACTTCTTGTTCTTTATACAACTTTTTTGTTGTCCTTCTATTTCTGGAAAGTCGCACTATCATCATTTGCACTCCCTTTTCTCGGTCTCTTGCTTTATCCTTTTGTCTTTGTGTTATCTCCATCCTTCACGTCCTTCTGCACCCTTTCTATCTTCTGCACGAATCCTTCCTTCTACATGATTCCTTCCTTCTCCATGATTCCTTTATTTTGTGTGAATCCTTTCTTCTGTGTGCTTTCTTCATACTTAGATTCTTCTAAAAACTATATCCAAAAATGCATGTCCAACACCCATTCCTTTTTCTAGAAGGTCCTTTCATAACTTCATTACTATTGCGATATCAAGAACTAATCCACCTGATCTGGAGTATTGGTGAAGTTGTTTATGATTGTTGTTTCCTAAGGATTTTCTAGTGGTGTGATTTATTTACGTAATAGTCACCTTGAGTCTATGATTTAAAGTGGTCAATCAATCGCCTCGTCAATCTAGGAGAATTCAAGGTCTTTTTCCTATCAAATTGAATTATCCACCGCCTCCTTTGAGGTGTTGACTTGATCAAAATAGCACTTTGATACTGGATGGTCTCGTTGAAATCATAGAGATAGAACCCGCATAAACAAATACTTTTTTGTTGGAGGTTACACAAATATCGGATCTCAAAGATGAAGTCTTTGTTCGTCCTTTTAACCCTTCGTTGACTAGATCCTATGATATGGTTTTCTTGCATATTACAGCTTTCGGGTCGGATTACACTGATAGTCTCCATATTCGGTGGGCCATCATGGATGACACTTCAGAAGTGTCTAGGTTAGGGGCCCTACAACCCCCACTTCAACAATAATGACTGGAGTTATTTTACCTCCTTTCATGTCAAACCAAATGACTAGTGTGGTTCAATGCATGGTAGTCTCATCGATCAATAGCTCTTCATTGTTGATATTCGGTTCCACTCAGCCCTTGGGTGTAGCCTCCTCATCACCCTTCATGCATAATGCTATCTCGTTTGGAATTTCATTAATTGGCATGCAAAACATGTCGATTGGTTCCCAATCGATTCTCCAAAGTACTAATGTTGGTGTTTGGAGTTCTTAAACTCCCCTCCAATATTTTTGTTGGGGCACAAGACACATTTCTCTATCATTCCACTCGCTAGAGAGATAGTCTTTCCCATATTCCATACCTAATCCCTTCATGGGATGTGGTGGTCCAATGGGCAATTGAATCCAATCTATTGGAATTTCATCTCCTTCTAACTCTTTCACGTTATTTGGTGGGTTCGGGAGAAATCCCTTTCTCTCATCAGAAATTTCAGCAGGAGGAAACCCCTTCCAAGGATAATGGACTCCCTAGAAAAGGTTGTACTCCTTGCAAGGTATGTCTTAAGGGGGAAACCCCTTTCTCGGTCATAACTATCCAATGTAATGGTCTTTCCATTTTCAAGGGATGTCAGTAAGGGAAACCATATTTTTCTTACGGGAACAAGATGGGTGGAGGTTTTCCTCCTTATAACTAGGGTCATCAAGGATTTACTCAAAACCCTGGCCCATCCACAAGATCTTCCTGGAAACCTGGTGCCAATAACAACCTAGGATATCCTTTTTTGACGGGTTCTTAACATGGGATATCCGACTCAGCTAGTTGTAATTACAGGCCCCCACCGAGGCTACCTTTTCTGGAAACATTAAACTTGCCATACCTGTCAAAACTAATGAAATATATGGTTTTCCATGATCCAAGTTGGCCTCCAGTAGTTTCCTTCAGACATTCTGAAATTCGAAGGAAAATCTAGTGAAGATATGGGTGACTACATGACGATGTTTCATTTATGGTGTTAATTTAATTCTTTGAACGATGATTCCATCCAACTCTATCTCTTCCAACAAACTCTTAATATGGGAGTCACATCGAAATGATACTTTGAATTTCATGGTACAACATTTCACACTTTTCATGATCTGGCCTTGGTCATTCTTAACCACTTCCAGCTTCCTTTCTATTACAATGTTAGCAACGATCTCCTATCTATTCTTAAGCAAGATAAATCCACTCAAATATCAGATCATATCCAGGAGTGGCGAAGGCGGAAGAGGATGATAAAAGCTAAGCTCCCTCCTAAGTTTTTCTTGGAATTGTTCCTTAATTCCTTATTTCATTACATCTCCAAGGATGTATCAATATCGGGAGTATCCTTTGAGGACGATTTTTAGAGCCCAATAGTTATATTTAATCTACTCACAATATGGGACCTTTACAAAATAATACTAGATGCATCACAACCCAGTTTCGATCCTGCAAAATTGAAGTCTAGACCACATGTCGATGACATTGTCAGGTTCATCAAAAGCAATTCCATAGATTTTGTTATGAACCAGAAGAAAAAAATGATGATTCATCCATCTATGGTTGGTCAAGATATGGATTCGATTTTTCTATCGTCTAGTCAACAGATGTTCACATCATAGAATTGATGACCTTGGTGCCCAACAACCTAGAGGGAAGAATAAGAAGGGTAAGGATAAGAAGGGAGATGGAAATAACAATAAGAATGCTAAATCTAATGCAAATGTTGAAGGGGCCATGAAGGAGAAAAAGAAGGTTAAATCCCCTTGCAACATTTGTAGTGAATATTACCTTACCCATTAGTTCCCAAAGATAGAAGAGGCTCAATGCCTATTAGCGCATCAACAACCTGTTGTGCTGAAACCTGTTCCCACAAGGACAAAATATGCATGGGAGCTCTTCTGTTGGATATCCACAAGGGGGTACCCAAAATCCATCCTTGACAGATGGAACAATGTCGTTCATCAATACGGTGAACCATAAGAAGGAGGAGATTGATTTTTATACCAAAGCTCATGATTATGACAATCGTCAGTCAACATCTAAGGGGAAAGAGACTTATGATCCTCATAATTCTCTTCATATAGAGAAGCTCAAGAAGGAAAAAATTTCACGCATACCAAAAGGTTTGTACAAGCATGTGTTGCAAAATCTAAATCCTTCAGTTTCACCCAACTATTCCATCATTGAGGACTTGGTCAGATGCCATGTGCGATGTTCTCCCTAGAGATGCTTCAAAGTTTCCTTGCACAACGAGATGCATTTTTTTTCACTATAGGGGATACTAACTCTTTGAGTCAGCTCGTTATGAAGTTCGATGTCACAGATGCGAAGCCTCTATTTCCTTATCATGTAGCCTTCCAAATAAGTATTTTTTACACAAAACATGTTATTGGGGGGACTATCATTGACAAAGGCACTTCAACATGTTTCATATTTTTTTCTTGTTGGAAATCCATCGACTCTCCTGAGATTACCCTATATTTTATGCTTTTAACCACATTCAATGGATGATCATTTAGACCGCACAGTTTCATGTCCTCTTTTCCTGTCCAGTTAGGGACAAAGATCGTTTCAATGGAGGTGTTGATTCTCTTCTAGACTATAACCTTTTTTTAGGAAGAAGTTGGACTTATGCGATGATGGTTGTTGTTTGACCGATTTTTTTAGTCTTGTGATTCCCTCACAAAGGGAAGATCATAAAGATAGACCAAATGTCATTCAACCACTCAGAGTTCACGAAAAATATGGGATCTGCGGTCCTGATGATAGAAAACTCTCAGATGGAAACTAAGAGAATTAGTGTTGGGATGTGCACTCCACTTATGGGAACCTTTAAATTCCCAGCACTTGTTTCATATATTCATGCTACCCCAGTCGACTACCAAAATTCGAGCTCCTTAGTCCCTATTACACGGGTAATTTCATTTATAACTACGTATTTTTAAGATCCATGGGTGTTACCCTCGCCGTCTAAATTGGTTGAAGGTCGTGTGCATGTCAATATGGCCATGCCACTTTCTATAACAAAGTTCACTTATCAAGTAATCCAGCAAGTTGTTGCAAAATCTGATCTGACTCCTTCGTGGATGGAAGAAGAGGATCAATTTCCAAAGCCCATTTGGACCCATAATTCTTCAAATTCTCTCAATTTCCTTGACACTTTCTTGCCTTATTACAAATCTATTATAGAGGAAATTATAAGGCTAGAGAAACCATGGGAGGATATCCATTATCGATCTTAATACCTTACAAACCTCAATCAAGTCAAAACTAGGTAATTTTGATCACCTGTTAGTGGAGTTGTCGATCAATATGTGAACCCATTGGAAAAGCACAATGTTTATGTTGAGTGGAACATAGATAATATATCGGAAACTATTATGATCAACATCTCCAAGACCTCTGGTGTCATAGAAAATGTTTTTATCGATGCAGACTATTCTCCTGAAGAGATTTGTACATACACCACATTGTTTAAAGAGTTTCACGACATTTTTCCATGGTCTTATGAGGAAATTCCAAGAATTGACCCCCACATTGTTGAACATGACATTTATACTTATGAGAATTCCAAGCCTATTCGATAGAAGTTACGACCTATAAATCCTAGGAAGGAAACAACTATAAAGGCTGAGGTAGAGAAGTTGCTTGAGGCAGGCTTCATTTACTCGATTCCTCTTACTGAATGGGTGTCAAACCTAATTAATGTAGATAAGAAGCAAGGAACCATATGCATTTGTATGGAATTCCATGATATGAATAAATCTTGTCCAAAGGAAAACTTCCCCACACCTTTCATTGACCAGATTATCGATGAGTGTGCGGGAAGTGAAATATTTTTCTTTATGGATGGATTTTTTGGGTATAATCAAATTCAAATTTGACTCGAGGATCGTGATAAGATAGTGTTCATATGTCCTTGGGGGAATTTGATGTATAATAAAATTCCTTTTGACCTAAAAAATGTTGGAGATACATTCTAGTGGGACATGTCTTTTACTTCTACGATTTAAAGCATATTGTTGAAGTGTACTTGGATGACCTCGTTGCTCACTCTTGCAAGAGGGTATATCATCCAACACATCCTAGGATTACCTTTGAAATACGTCATTACTATTGTTGTTGAATGCAGCTATGTGATACATTCTCCATATTACAAACCTGTGAGATCTAGATCATTGCAACTATGTGAGTCTTTCTCTCAGCTTACAAACCTAGGAGAAAGACCCTAAGAAGGGTACATGGTTCCTTCCTGAGATAGATCTAGGAACGTAGAGACGACCTCCTCCATTTAGAGTGTTGAGAAGAACTCCAGATGATTATCCAGTGGCAAAGGCGATCTATTGAGTTAGACATGCCTGTGGCTGAGCACAAGGTGAATGTGTGAAATCCCAAAGTGTTGGGTGCATCGTCATGTGAACATAAATGAAGATGATGTATTAGCCTCCTCTGAGTAGCATAGTTGATGAGAATACTCCAGATGATTCTCCTGTGTGAGGCAATGGGAAAGAAGATCTGTAGACTGGACGTGCTTGTGGACGAGCACAGGTGAACATGTGAAGATCTGGTTCTTCTGTGTAATGCAGTGAACCAGATGTTCCCCTAGTGGATGAGCACTCGTGGGTGTATCAGATCCTTTTCTATATATATTGTTCAAGAGTCAGACCTGCATGTAACCCTAATTGTTATGTAAAGGGTACAGGTTAGCCCCACCTTAATGTAATTAATAATAAATGTAAAAGATAATTAATCCGGTCAATATTAATTATAATAATAATAATAATAATAATAAATTATAATGTGACTTAGAGATGTCGGCCCTATTGAGCCAAGAGACACTTTTGTTGATAGGACGAGCCTAATATAAGTAAGGGAAGATTCCCCATTGTGGAATAATATCTTTCATGTGAGTTTAGAAATTTCAGCAAGTACATTTACTTGGGAAAAGGGCACACCTCTCTTGGGCGCTAGTCTTCTAGGGTTTGAGCACCCTCTTGTGTGCTAGGTATTTCTTGGTGGTGAAGGTCTTTCTCTTGAAGAATATAGCAAAGGATTTGGCTGGGTTTTCTTCCCTTGTTGAGAAGGGTTTCCCAAGATACTTATTTTGTTCTTGTGCATGGTGTTTCTTCTTGTGATATTGGTTGCTGCAGCATTATTGTTTATGGTTAAGACAAATGCAAATTGAAATGAACTACATTCTTAACCTATATTATTAAAAAAGAAACAACTATCATATTCAGTTAAATCCAAACAAGTGCATCTTTTGTGTCATTTTGGGGTGTCTGTTGGGTTTTACCATCTCCAACAAGGGGATCATGGTTGATCCTTTAATGTTTGAGAAAATAGTTCAGTTTCATCCCCCATGTAACATTCTTCAGTTACAGAGTCTTCAAGGAAAGGATTATTTACTTCGATGCTTCATAGAAAACTACGCCAAAATCACTAAGGGCTTTATGCGCTTGTTGAAAAAAGGGGTCCCTTTTGTTTGGGAGGATTTTGTGCAATGATCCTTCGATGTTCTTAAGAACACACTTATGTCTACCCCTCTACTCAGTACTTTGGAATATAGCATGGATTTGTCGTTGTACATCGCTACACTAGAATCCACAGTCGGCATGGTATTGGTTCAGGAAGATGATATCCTCCAAGAGCACGTCATATATTATGTTAGTCATGGTTTTATTGGGCCTGAGATAAATTATTCGCACATTAGAAGGTAGCTTTGGCAGTTCCTCTTGTTGTCCAGAGACTACGACATTACATTTTTCTATGGAAAACCATTGTAGTTGTAGATGTCAATCCATTTCAATACATCCTCAAATGGTGTATAATTGGAGGAAAATATAATAAGTGGATTTCCATATTACAATAATTTGACTTGGAATTCATCTCTGCCAATTCCAAGAAGTATTTGGTTTTGTCTAAGTTGATGTTAGAGTTTCCTCATGAGGATGAGGAAACCGTTATTACAGACTCATTTCTCGACGAGCATATTTTCCTCATCACTTTTAGTGATCCTTGGTATGGAGATATTATGATATATCTCCAAACTATGAAATTTTCTTCACATCATTTACAAGATTATCGACGTTGTATTCACCATCAGAAAAATAATTACCTCATCATCAATGACACTTTGTATCATCGTGAGGTCGACTCAATTATTTTTCACTACTTTACTCATGAAGAAGAAGAGTATGTGCTTAATTATTACCATAGTGGAGCATGTGGAGGTCATGTATCTAGGTTGTCTACAACCCAAAAAAAATTGTGCACTGACTACTTTTGTCTGATGATCTTTAAAGATTGTGTTGAGGAGGTCAAAAGGTGTCATCCTTGTCGGATATTTTCTTGGAAGATGCACATGCATCCTACTCCTTTAATTCTCGTCATCGTCATTGGTTCTTTTATAAAATGGGCAATTTATTTCACCACATTCTACTCACCTTCAGCGAGGGGACATCTCTATATCATCATGGCCATTGAAAACTTTACAAAGTGGGTGGAGGCCATCCCTACATTCACAAAAAATGGTGATAAAACACATTTATTTATATTCAATCAGGTTATCATTGGGTTCAAAGTTCCCAGATAGATTTTCACTGACCATGGTAGTCACTTTGAGAATCGAATGATGTAAGAACTAGCGTCTAAATTGGGATTCAAGCAGGAGTATTTTTATTCATATTATTTGCAAGTGAATGGTCAGGTAGAGGCCGTAAAAAAGTCTCTCAATACTTCAACAAATTATCAATACGAGTAATTTTATTCTTCATACTACAATATGGGTGTACCAGACCTCGATTAATACTATCACAAGATTCTCGCCTTTATAACGTGTTCACGGGATGGAAGCAATCATAACCATTGAATGTGAAATTCCTTTGTTGAATATTGTGATTGAGCTTCTGCCTAACATGACATATTTAGAAGCGTGTCTTGTTAATTTAGAGCATATTGATGAGTAGTGTTGTGATATTTCTTATGAGAATGAGACTCACAAAAAGTGTTTCAAGTCTCAATATGACAAGTTTTTCCACCCAAGGGTCTTTACTGAGGGTGACCATGTTCTGGTTTACAATCGACACAAGGACACATTAGATGCAGGCAAGTTTAGTCAAATGTGGCATGGTCCCTACATTGTGAGGTGTGCCCTTAGGAAGGGATCTTATGAGTTTTTTATTATGAAGATAATGTGCTACTGAATCCCATAAATGGGATCTACCTCAAGAGGTACTATGCGTGAGCCTCATTGCTCAAGAGTTTTCCCATTGTAATTATTGTACATTGATAGTATTTTTATTTTTTCTTTTAGTTGGTTATAGTGTTTCTGATTGATCGCCACATGTCATTGGAGTCTTCAGTCCATGTTGAGTTCATGAATGGTGCAATCTATCACAGTTGATACCTCACTTCTGTTGCATGGGTGATTTATTTGCCTTTGGGCCAAGTGGTTGTATTCAGAGGCGCTTTTCTGGGGCCACTGAAAAATAATGTGGTCGAGTATAGCATCATGATTGAACTCCTAAGAGATGTTATTGTGAATGGTATCCTATGCTTAGAAGTTCTCCTAGATTCCCAATTTTTGGTTTCATAACTAAATGTTGAATATCGTGTGCCTGATCCTACGATGCTCTGACGATTCCTTTAGGTACATATTTTGGAACAACAGTTTACTTATATTACTTATATCCATGTTTCTAGGAGTGAAAATTGTCTATTTGATGCATACGCTAACTATGTATTAGATTGGCATTTGTCATGCATTTAATTTTAGGATCACACACATAATTGTACATAACACACTTATATATGAATATTAAGGAAAAATTAGATATTTGTATATTATTTCCATGTCTATTAAGTACAAAAATATGGAACTTAAGTTAAAAAATAGAGCCTCTAGCCTCGAATGTCTATAGGTATGTTGATAAAGAAGGGTCATATACAATATATGTTGAGGACTTCAACCTAGCATGTGTGTCTCTATAGCACATTGCAGAGTTGGCCAGACGTCAAAATAGCCATACCTAGGCCTGTGGTACACCCACTACTTGTTGTTGCATCTACTTCAGAAATCCCTTGATCTAGATCATGGGAATCTAGTGAGTGATGTGGTTTAGATTTCTCTAGACATTCTGAAACATCATCTCCATCTATGAGGCATTCCCACTTAGTTTTGCTTCACCACATCCCCTACGTCAGTGATGCGGGTACCCCTCTGGCCTCCTCGGTTCGATATCTACACATTCGTCATATTTTCTTAGATTTTATCCATGCCAAAAATATTTTGGTTTACCTCTTGAAATAGTGACGATGCAAGAGGTACAAGAATGTTTGAATCTTGAAAGAAGTCAATTCTCTCATAAGGATAATCATCGATAGCGATGATTTTCATCTCCCACCATTGGAATAAGTCATCATTGTAGGGGAAGGGAATCCTTACTCCCCCTATTTGTAACATCAGTGCACTCCACCTAGACATGCATGGTATCCTCTTCGAATGATGATCCACATGCACTTTTGGACTAATGGTAGGAACCCTCTCAAAAAATAAGGTACATAAAAGGTTTCCATGCCCCAAAAAAATTGTCTTTCCTTTCTTATAATCCGTAAGTTGAGTTTCCATGCATTGTAACAAGGTAGTGCTCCAATCATATATGGTACCATGTAGACATTCCACTACATGGAAAATTTGTGGCCTTAAATCCTGGTGAACTACCATAGATTCGAAAATACTTGCAATAGTCAAGAGGATGATCTTGGGGCTAAAGCTTTCAATATTACGGATTAGGACTTGGATCCCAATCTATTGAATCCCAGGGGTTCAGTACAAGGATATGTATTCTTCTATGGTCCTGCCCCCTCTATCTTGAGTACATAGGTTTGTGACATCCCATCATTGCGAGAGTCCAGTAATGAAGTATACATCCTCAAACTATATCTTTATATATTGACCATCTATCATAAAGGAATAAACATCAGGTTCCCAGTATTTTATCAATAATTACAGGACCGTCTTTTTGGCTCACATGTTTCCTAGTTGAAAAAATTTATTCAAAACACATCGACGAAGAGCTTCCATGGCCTCGTCATCTTCAAGGACTTGATTATCAATCTATTCACTCTCTCTCTCTCTCTCTCTCTCTCTCTCTCTAATTACCATTTTTGAGCTCTACAAACAAAAAAAGATGTGTTGTTAGTTTATTTCTCTCTCTCTCTCTCTCTAATTACCATTTTTGAGCTCTACAAAGAAAAAAAGATGTGTTGTTAGTTTATTTTTCATGATAGACGCACCCACCTTTGGCAACAGGCACATACATACGTGTCAGTTTCTAAGAGAAGGTGTGTATAGAGTTTCTTGTATGCGTCATGTGTCACTCTCTCTCCATTCAATTACCATTTTTGAGCTCTACAAAGAAAAAAAGATGTGCTGTTAGTTTATTTTTCATGATTGTGCACATGTATGCACCCACCTTTGGCAACAGGCACATACATACATGTCAGTTTCTAAGAGAAGGTGTGTATAGAGTTTCTTGTATGCGTCATGTGCCACTAGCAAGTGTGTACAAGCCCACCCTTCCTTTCAAATTAAAAATCCTATTTAAAAAGTTGCAGAAACTAAAAAACTCATGGATGAAAATGAAGAGAGGGGGATGTTTGTTTACCTAGTTCTAATGGAAAGGGATTTTGAATCATGTAGCTCCATTTATTATCTCTAGAAGTTTGGAAGGTTTTCACACTCACTTTTCCCAATTTGGTAAAACACTCTCAATGAAATGTTTTTGGGACCATTTTTCAATATCGAATGTTTACCCATTTTTACATAGTGTTTTCCACGTTTGTCATTTAAAACACACTAACAAACTGGAATTTTTGTACAAGGTGATCGTTTGAACTTAGATTTTGCAGGGAAGATGATTAAAAATGGCATTTTATACCTGTTGATCCATTTTTATCGACCCTTTTCAGGTAATAATTCCTTCAATGGAATACAGGGTGTTAGCGTCGGAAGTCGCTCCTGGATTGCTTGCAGAAGCAGAGCCCAATGCCCATCAGTTTAATGTCACGATTTGTTTATAAAGGGATGATCGAATGGAGATAAAGGCTCAAGGAGATATCACCCTAACTCAGAGACTGGGTCCAGCATGTATGAAACAAAGGAGGTCTTGACCTAACTTCAGTCAGTGGTTTGATAAAAAAGGTGAACAGGTGGAAGACTTGATAAGAGGAGTGAACAAGCTACTTTAGGCAACAGGCTTTCTGCATCTTGTTGAAGAAAAACCCCGAACGCAAGATCCTCAGGTTCAGGGCTTCGAGGTACTGATAAGGGACTTGACTGGATTCTCCAATTCCAAGTCGTTCAGCATTAGGAAAGTCACGAGGACTAATTAGAAGCAATGTGACTGTCACAGTGATCAAATTCTACATCATCCTATAACAGTTGCAACTTGACCAGATTCTCCAATTCCGAGCAGTTCCAACATAGTTTGAACAAATACATGAAAGAAACTGACATTCATAAGGCAAGAAGTCTCAAGAGTTCATACATAACCAGAGATAACAGTGCTTCATTAAAGCTTTACAACCGGGAGCTCTTCTCTACCATCGATCCTCTACAAAATGGCGAAAATGCCTACATATACTTGGAACTGACTCAGGCGCTGAAGGCGCGATCATATCATGAATTCAATGCTTGACATTGAGGAGCTTCTCTATCGGGATGGGCTATCAATCTGCCTCAATCAAATCTGTCCTCTGATCCCCTGTCATACGCCTCCTTAATTCAGCATGGCTCGCGCCAGGGGGTAGCTGAGCCATTTGAATATTGAACTGGCGTGTGCAGGTTCCTCTGGTGAGTTGGAGACTCGGCGTGGCTTTCCTGAAGAGAACCGGTACAAGGGACCCTCCTGGGTAAATTTCATTCGGGACCTCCATACTCTGCCATAAATGGGTGACGCGAGGCTTCACCCACCCTCTTTCTCCTTTTCTACTGAGCCGAAGCGGCTTTTAGATCCCTGAATGGAATCCCTGATGAAAACCCGACCCAGTCCACAGGTCTCTTCTTCTTTCCTCACGGTCTCCTGTACTTCACCGTGACTTTTCCCCGACTCCGTATTGGGTTTTGAGGTTTCGCGTTCCCCATTGTCAAGAGTTATTGACCCTTTGAACTCCCGATCACCGATTCTCCGATGAGCGCCTTTCTATGTGCTATCCCTCCTGACTAGGCTCTTTGGTCCATACGACCATCCCTCATAAGACCACAGCCCTATACCTCCGTCGGAGTTTCAGCACTTTTCGATGCCAAAAAGCATAAGTCCACGGGACTCGCGATATGCCGAATCCCAATTTCGCCTGCCACCTGTCCTTTTCTCGCGTGACCTCTTCTGGGGTCCACCTTTGTCACGATCGGGAAATCGCGTATCGCGATTCTGTAATGCACAAAACTCTCGCTCCCGGGATCTTCGATATCCCGATGGCTTCAACTCCGATGGATGCTTCCCTGTCGGGACCCTCCCCGATAACATTGATCTCCTGCCACGCCTCCTTTCTAGATGGACGGTCTCTATTGACTCTCGAGGATTCAAGATTTTCGCTGTCTTGTTTCTATTTCTTGTCCCGAGACAAGAAATATCGCTAACACAGGGTAGGTCTATTCCACCTTTCATTTTTCATTATCAATGACCTATTATACATTTTACTTAGGGTCAACCCCACTCACTGGTGACACAAGCCTTTCCAACTTATTTTCAATGTCATTTTGTTCATGGTAGAGCCTACTTTCATGGGAATCCTAAATATCACCTAGCCTTGCTTTTTGGCGCTCGTGTTGAATTTTTTCTTAGGCTCGAGAGTCATGTTAGTCATGCCATGACATTGCACCAAAACCTCATATTCTTCTCATTCTTATTTTGGCTATTTTCTCGTGGGGGTCCCATACTTTTGTGTTCAATTTCTAACTTCATTACATACTTACTGCTCATGCTTTTGAGACTAATGTCATATTCAACTTGCTATTTCTTAACCATTTTCTTATGCATTCTCATCAGTTGCTAGCCTTGCAATTTTCACCTTTTCAATTTTCACCTTTTCAATTTGACACATGTACCCTAGGAGGAAACATTCCCTCGAGTGTCCATATCCTACACATGCTTCCTTACATTGAGAATAGGTATGTTCCTTGCATTTGTAACTAATTTTCTTTCTTGCTACACTTGTTTCCTTTGTGTATCCTAGCATTCTTTTATTCATTTTTAGGATTTCCAATATGAAAAAGACAAAACAATTAAAAAAGAGAGTGGAAATGAGTTTTCTTTAGTTTTATTGGCAGTATTCAAGCCACCTCTGAACCAAACACAATATCTTGAGTCTTCTCTCAATAATTTGGGTTAGTATGGCTTTAGGAAACTGAACCAGCTACATAGAGTTTTTACTCCTTTGGCCGGTTATTTTTCTAGTCACTATGGAGAATCTGTTGTTTCCTCCTGCATCAGAGACTTATGTCAATGTTCATTTTTAGTTCATGTGGCCTAACTCATATATTGTATCGTGTTCTTGTTCAGAGGAATTTTTAGCCTATGTAAACCATTCAACAAAATTCTTACCTTTGCAATTCGGTCTTCCCATATGTCAAGTACATCTTAGAATCAAAAGTATATTTAAATTGTACTTGTGTTGGTATGGAGGGTCCCCATTGACTTCCTACATGTGGGTTAAGATCTTATCGACTACGATAAATTACCTTGAGGGTTTGACCTAGAGTGATCTGAGATCTTTTCATCATGACTTATAAAGAATTGTATTAAATGAGCATAAATTAATGTATACCATTAAAGAAGGGAAAAATTAGAAATGAAGAGAGATAAGCATCATATATGACCACAAAAACTTGATAACGGAGTTCTTCCCCGGTGGACTACGTCTCTGGGTCCTGCTCTCAAATGGGTAGGCTCTTTTATTAACTCAATAAAAGAATTTGGCAAATACATGAATATACCTCATTCTGAAATAAAGTTGTAGAAATAATGCTCATATGAGAAAAAAAAACATCACCATTGGATTCGTGGCATCGAATTACCAAAAAATGATTGTCTCCACGCTCTTATCCAACTCTGGCACTCCCAGGCCCAAAAGAAATCTTGTCTCAGTTTTTGTGCCCCCTTTACTAGCAATTATGATATCATATACCTCAAAATCTATGTCGAATTGTATAGTAAGGTCACGTGCCTTTCCCCCCCCCGGCTCTGGCCTGAAATGAATTATTAAATATTAAACGAGGTGGATATACAAAGGCACACCCCTTGGCGCGTTGGTTAGAGCAGAGTTTTAAAGGCTTTGTTCTGGGTGGACGTTCTGGGGTCGAACTTGTTGGACTTTGTTTTTGGTAGTGGTTACATATATGTTTATCCATGGTTAAACCTCCAGTAAGTTTAACAGTCCTCTTAGTAATTCCACCAATGATTATATAGATTTGTCAGGGTCTGCTAGATTTGGCGGACCCGCCAATTCTTTTTTGAAAACCAAAATCAGTCATGGGCTAACATTGGGCATTCTCGGGATGCCATGAGTTACCCCATGATTGGGCCATGTGGCACATGCTAATTCGCCTACTCATATGTTGACATGAATATTCCTAGGTGGTGCCACGTGGTTCTTCCTAGGTGGTTCCACATGGCATCTCCTGGGGTTGCCACGTGGCACTTTCTTATTGGTCCATATGGACCCTTGAAAAGTTCACTGGTGGGTGACACGTGGAAGATTGTGGTGCTTCCATCTGGCATATTGATGTCATCATCCATATGATGATGTCACCCTTCCATGTTAGCTATCGATGCCATGATTATGTCAGTAGTATAGACGATGATGTGTCCTCTATTGACTGATCCTGGTTGACCACATCTTTGACAGTGAATATATTTCAAACCGTAAATTCGTTTGATGAGTTGTTTGCATCATTAGAAATATTGTGACGTGATCTTCGTGATCATGTCGTTTTCACTAAGTTTTGGGAGCTTTGAATTTTTTCCCTTTCTCTGTATGCCGAAGCCATTCTGAGTGTTCTGAGCCGCCTCTGTGAGTTATGAGTTATTCTTATCCTTCTCTAGATCCTTTTTGGATAATTCCTTCCCACTGAAAGATTTTTGGACCACCAAAATCTTTCATCAATCAACCAGTAAGTGAGGGAAGAGCTCTCTCACTTTGTCCTTCTCGATCCACTTTGCTTTGCTTGGATGGGTTCCCTTTAAGCCTACTTGAATATAATCAGCATCACACCTGCGTGAAGTCCTCATCCTCCTATCTAGGATGATATATTCCTGTAAATCATCCAAGTACTTAGGTGAAAACTCATCAACTGATGGAATTGAAACTTCCTCATCTTGATCCATGAACATGGGAGGCTCAAAAAGTTTCAAGTTCTCAACATTCACAACTGAGTAAATATGTATATAAGGTGGAATATCTAGATGAAAAGCATTGGTACCTATTTTCTCTAAGATAGTGAAGGGTCCTGTTATCGCATAGTTTGTAGCTAGATCAAGAAAGGCTAAAGGATAAAGGCCAAAATGGTGTAACAGGAACCTTCCCCACCCAATGTCACCTCAATGGGGAGGTTCTTTCTATTTAGGGAGGTTGGCCCAAGGGAGACGTCCCTGGCAACCTGGGGTTTTGAAGAGGCTTAAGTATAAGAATCAAGGCAAAGCTTCCCCCTTCACAGGTTACCAACCGAGGTCAGATAATCCGGCTAATTAGCCAATAAATGAAGTGTATGCCCAACTGAAAACACCTTCTCGGAGGGTTAGTACTTCATATGACTATCTGACAATAATATGTAAGCAATGAAACAATAGATATTAATGACTTCAACATTTTATCAATATAGCAATGTAAGAATATCAACTCACCAACAGCTATTGAGATGATGCAGCAAACAACATGTCCAATCAACCATTTACTCAATAAATGCCCTTAATCATCATCTAATTGCTTATTATCAACATTTTCTGCATCAATATGACATAACCAACTGTGACGTCAACCTAATTAGGGTTAGTTTGTTAGTTAGGGTTTCAAGAATTAAAGTTTTAAGAGTTTGTTTTGGACACTATGACCTCAACGTTGTGTGCCTAAGATCGGTGCCTAAGGGTATATGGAGTCATTTAAGAAGAGGACGCAAGGTTGAAGGGATAATAGGCTAAAGACAAGAGGGAAGGGTTCTAGAGTGTTGCAATGGCAGGGCCCTAGAATCAAAACCCTAGGGGAAAGAGGCTCACTATGGTGTTGCTTAAGCAAGGCCTCATGCTCTTTCCTCCTTCTTTAGGTCAAACTTGGCAAATGACTAGCATAAGAAAAGGGTTAAAACAAGAGGATTTAATGAGGGAGAGTGTTGTAAAGACAAGGCTCTATCACTAGAACCCTAAAATATGGACGACCCTAGGTGTAGATAACCTAGGCCTAGGACGTTACCCTCCTTTTGACCTTTAAAATAAAAAACTAGCTTAAGGGAATAAGTTAGATGAGTGTAGCAAAGGATAGGCTCTATCTTCCTCCTTCAATGGCTGAATATTTCTCTCTAAGGGGACATATGACAAGGACCTACTTGTGTGCTTGTCACCTAGGGTTTTAAAATTAGCAAATTTATAAGTTAATGCGAGAATACTAGCCTACAACCATTCAATCAAGAATTCTTGCAAGAAAAACACTTACATATCATGAAGAAAAGCATGTGAAAACCCTAGTTGTAAACCTTCCTCAAGAGAAATGCAAAAATATGCCAAGAAAAGCCTCCCATCAACAAGTGTGCCTCACTTTTAAAGACCAAATACCCAATAAGGGTGCAAAACTCAGACCTCACAAGTGTGAGTTGTTCTGTTATCTTCAAATGAGGGGAAAACATCCTCAATATATAGCATCTCATGACCTTAAATTTAAAATTAGGTCATTAAAAATAGCCGACAAGGATAATAACCAAAATCATACTATTTTTTCATTAACTGCTAAGAAAAGACATAAATGATCAAAAAGTGAGACGTCAATCCCCTCTGAGGGAGACGTTAGACCCTTTTGGGGCTAATCCAACATCCAGAAGTCAGACGTTAGCCCTTTTTGGGCTCCTCCAAGCTATCACACATGCCAGAAATCCCATCAAACTGCCACATGCTCAAGATGACGTCCAAGCCTCCTAGGTGATGTCCTAGCCATCAAAAGGAAAATGTTCCATCTGAAGTGGATCAACCCCCCTGGGCTGGGCTCAACTAAAGTGTCCTGGGTGGAACATCCTTCTTCTTCTCAGGTGCAAAGGCTCATCCAATCACTGTCCTGTCTCTACCCCTAATGGGGTCCCAACAACCATCTGATGGGATTCTTAGCCCCATGGAGGTCCGAACTAATCATCTCCCCATGTGTACCGGTCCAACTGGTACCTATCCATCGGGCATGGTCCTGCACATCAAAAAATTCACCCTCCATGGGCTCATTAGTCACAAGTGTTAGCGATAAAAAACGCACTGGCATTTTTGAAAGAACAATGCCTAATATTGTAGGGAAAATTTGACTAGTTTCCCAAGCTCCAAATGTAGATTTGAAAGCACCATTGGAAAGCTTAGGATTTGTAGATGTCAATCAACTATTCAAACATGCAAAACAGACTCTCCATGAGTGAGAAATTTGATTTTGAAAAAATCTGCGCTTTCACCAGTGCAGAAGGCTGAATTATAACTAGTTAGCTGGTGAAAGCTCCGCCTTTCACCAGCTAAGGAGCAGATTTTTGGGTAAATTAGCTGGTGAAAGCCTGTCATGGCCAGAATAGCCAATTTTTTGCCCAGATCAGGATTTTTTGGGTTAGAATGGTTTGAAACCATTTCAAATGGACAGGCGTTGAATTATCAAGTCTAATTCAACAACTAGTTTGGAAAGGGAAGTCAAAAGGAGTTTTGTGACTAAGTTTTTGTTGATTTTTAAGGCAAAATATCAGGGATGAACAAGCACATCACCCAATTCAAATTCTATCTTCATGATATCAAACTAAGGAGCCTTGGAAGGCTGATCTCCACTTCATCAACTGTTCAACACATTCAAAGGACCAGCACATAGGGATCATCCTTATTATGAGGGTCTATCCCTATCTTTTTGTAAATACAGTTTTTGTTTACTATTTTTAGATAAACAGATCCATAGTTTAAGGATCTGATAACCATATTGTAAAGCTATAAAGCTATAGAAAGAAGACTAAGAAAGGGTTCAATTCTGGAGACACTTTTTGGCTATGTAACTTGTGCATTATTTTGCTATATGAATGACAGTTTTCTTTGGTCATTATGTATCAGTCTGTCCACATTTTCACTATTCTGTATTTAGTTCTATTCATCTCAATTGTTCAGAACTATCATCTTCTGATATAACTCATGAATACGAATTAGATCTTCTTACATTCTTGTATGACCCTGCAAATTTGTACTTGGTTATCTTGAATGTCATTCTTCATATCTTGATTATTTTTGTTGTAACTGATATCTAGTTTCTTGAAGCACTAGTTTATTTAGAGGCATGATATGTTATCTTCTTGCTTAGCCATCCTCAGTTATCCCATTGATCCACACTTTGATTATTTATAATTTCTTAAGTTACCAAGCATTCTTAGCCTACAACCCTAAGGAGTTTCTTGGAGTGATAACA
>SNQJ01S0014086.1:109951-124490 GCA_010110895.2 Picea sitchensis
AAAGCTCAGCTTCCCTGGGAGACGACATAGATCTGATCTTTGATGATAGACAAAGGTTGGACACTACATTGGTTGTAATCATCTATCTGGCGACTCCATGAAGGATGAATTCGATGGCGACTCCACTATTCTGAAATCCGTTGGCGACCCCACTGGTATGAAATGAACAGGATCTTAGCAAAGAGGTATGCATTCTATGATTTTTCAAGTATTTATGGTTTCCCTAATCCAGTGCCTAACAGAGATGAATGGGAACACAACCTTCCCATATTTCGAGGAGAAGAATGGGAAGTGCCAGCTGAACACTTGTTGGATTTTCATGATTTTATTCATCGACTCAAAATTGTACATGAGGATGTTCAGATCCGGCTCTTCTTTTCCTCATTAGATTGAATTGCTCGTGAATGGTGCCGGTCTCTTCCTAATGCAAGTGTTAGTTCTTTGATAGATTTCCATTCAGCCTTCAATTCCTTTTGTAAAGAGATATATTCAACTGACCTTCTCTATCATGAATGTTGTCATGATTTCAATTTGTTGAATAAGGAATCGGATAGTTATGTGAAATATGCTACAGCAGGAGATGCTTCTCATCATGACCAAGATATTGATGATCTACACGATGATGGACATAGTATAGATGCTTTAAACAATATACCAAATGCATCCACTATCTTAGATTGTTATCAAGATCATATTGCCTCCTTTGAAAAATTGAATAGTGATGAGCATATTTTTAAATCATCATATGACAGTTTTGAATCTACATCAGATCCTCAAGGTATCCCTCAGATTTCAGATTTGCAGACAAAGGCGGCTTGCAACAGACATGAAGAGGAAGATGATAAGCAGAAGGGTCTAGATCTCAAGCAGCCTGCATTCAACAGTGAGATTAGTAAAATCAACCTTCAACATCTTTTCAATTTACAATTGGATCAGCAGTCCAAAGAGGTATTTCTTTGTGAATTTGATGACCCTTTTGCTGACTATTTGGAGTCTATGAGCAGCATAAATCCAAAAATATTTATGTCAGATGAAGGTCGGTCTTGTCATGTTTTCAAATTGCATTACCACAATCTATGGTTTCTTTTATCTTTTGGGAAAAGATCAAGCATGATATTAGCAAGTCAATTACTTTCTTGGCTTCTTTGGAAATTTAGTTTTACTTGATCAATCTGCCTCTACTAGGTTAGTATAGGGATTGATAGAAGAATAAGCTCTTTCTTTGAACAAGTAGATTACTTTTAGTTTTCTTAATTAGGCAAAGAGACTCCCTTTTCATGCTTAATGGTTGGATCTAGATCATCCCTCCATGCTGGAGCTACTCAGTCAGCCTCGAGTCATCCATCAATTTCTCAGGTGTTTATTGCAGATTCAGAGAAATTTGAACACCCATTGGCTAAACCCTGGGCAAAGTTAATCCGATTAGTTCAACAGATGGCTCTTATTCACATATAATTGTTGCCTCAACTCCTTTTGGAAAAAATGTAATGCCACGAGCTGCAGCTCTATTGAACGTTTCTCCTATTTCAGATATCACACAGATTATTGGTGATCAAACATTTGTCAGGCCAATCTATGTTGGAAATGCTCTCTGTACAGTTCTTTACATTGGGACAGGTCCCTGCATAATCAATATTAGGCCAACTTTCTTTTTCACCAGACAAGTCAAATGTGGATGCAGCTCCAAATTCCACTATTGATGTCTCAAACTTAGATGCAGAGCCCGTTGGGAAGTCAACTTGGTTGAAGAAATCATCTTAACAGGGACTGAGATAAAGTAGAGGTAGTGAGGAGAATTGAATTGTGGAGGGTAGCTTCTTCTCTTGGAGCCTTTGTTGATTGTGGAAAATATTGTGAATTACATGCAGAAGAATAAGCTCGCAATATGAGTAGCTAGATCCTTTTCAATTGATTGAGTTCATGAATAAGCAGGGCAGACTACAAGTTGCAGAGCTTGCAGGAGTATGTAGGTGACTCATGGAAATGTTGGTGGTATTCATTTGCTTCTCACAATGGACTTTTGCTCAGGGTCCTTTTAAGTGGAAAACTCTCAATGGAAAAGCACCCCTGATCATAGCTTATGGTGGATTGTCGGAGCTTTTCCCTGACCAAACTTTACCTGCTTATCAACTGGCACTCAATAACAGTCTGGCCAACACTGTAATGTTATGTGACTTGCATTTAACAAAAGATCAGAAAGGCTTATGCTGGACAGATTTAAGATTGGATAACAATACAAACATAAGCGACATTTTTTCCAAATCAGAGTAATTCTTATATTGTCAATGGCAAGAAATTATCTGATATTTTTCTATTGATTTTCCTAGTGACCAGATTGTGGGCAAGAGAAGCGGTGTCACAGCAAAGAAAATATTCGACAATATCTATCTAATGCTTGAACCAGAATAGTTGTACTAAAACTTCTTGCGATTTGGTTGAATGTACAGTACCCATCATTTTTTTTTTAAACAGCACAACCTAAGCGTGCAATAATATCTGTTATCTCAACCAAAATCTATGAAAGTGGACTACATTTCTTCGACCAAGGTTGGTTTTTTACAAGCCATAGCACCATGTATTACAAGAAAGAAGCAAAGACAGTATTGAGGCTCTTGGGCAAAGAAGATATCGACCCATCGATAAATCAAACATATGATTCACAAAGCCCAAGTTGTTAGTTGTCAAGCATCAAAATGTAAGCTGTAGGTTGTAAATGAACATGCAAGGAGCCGAAACTTCCACCGTTCGTCTACACACCATGGCTTTACAGAGGCCCCTCTATCTTTTATTATTACCAGAATATGACCTCTCAACCCATGAAATATGCTTTAGATGCGGAGAATCCTCTCCTGGTATCCCGCAATTGTTGTTGTTGCTTCAGCGTTTGGATTGCCCCATGACAAAGAGAGATGACCGATAACAGGAGAAATAACTCTGATACTGGTTCTTGGATGATAAGAGCCTACACTCCCGTTCTTCTCATTAATTTTATCACACGTAGCAAGGAATCCTGTGAACAGACAAAGAACACGTGTCTTCACTATGCATTAACCCGAGATAATCTACAGGCCATTTTTTCAACTCCGTTACACCTTTGAAATATTTCCATATTAGATACAAGTGCAGGTCCACATCCCTAATGTGTAGTTCGACATTATTCCATTATCATCTGATCAGAGTCGAAGAGATCTGTGATTTTAACTCATAGGTTTGGACATGGTGAGGTCAATTGCCAGATCTAGTTTAAAGTGTAAGGGCATATGAGCAATGCATCCTGTGTGATCTTCAATGCACGCCAAGACATTATTGTTTCCGGTCCAGAAGTACAGGGGTGAATTGTTTGGGTTTGTGCAAACCACAGGACAACATTTTGGGCACCCGATACATAGAGATCTGAGTCAAATAACCATTTTCAGATCAGTGTAAAGCTTTGCATCAGACTGATATTCATTGTGTACCTATCTATTTAGCAGTCATTCATTCAGGTCTTGGGTTTTCGAGGATACTCAAGAATTCGTTTGGTGCTTTGCGGAGATGATTTACAAAGTAGATGATGATCATGACTTTTTGCTTAAGGTAGTTTCGATTGGAAATTCTGGTGTGGGTAAGTCCAGTCTGCTATCCAGATTCACTAGAAATAAATCCAGTTTGGAAACCAAATCTACCATTGTTGTGGAGTTTGCAATAAGGAGCATCTTTTTCTACCTTTTCTTATTTTGACAACGATGGAAGCATAAAAATTACTCTGGATGAGCTTTAGCGAATCTGCCAGGAATTTGGTATTGTTGAGCTTGAGGAAATGATCAAAGAAGATTGATCAAGAAATTCCCATATGCCCTAGCAAGAAGATCCTTCTTGCGCTGCTATCAATTTCCTGCCATAGATAACAACAGTTGTGCATTTGGATTCCCTTTGTATGCTCTGCAGCTGTGGTGTCATTGCTTAAGTTATTTCGATATCTCTAATTTGTTTTTTCCTCGCTTGCTTAGCATATCAATTCTTGAATCAAACATTGCAGGTCACCTGAGGTTCAAACATCAAGTGTCGACAACACTTTATCGAGCAGCTGCTGAACAATCTAACACTCTATGCAGGATCATTGTTGCTCTGCATTATTTTCTTCTCAAAGATAAAATAGAACTTTCACCAACGCAGAGGGCAGAATTATAACCAGTTAGTTGATGAAAGGCAGAGCTTTCACCAGTTAATTAGCAAATCTTAAGGTGGAATAGCTGGTGAAACCTGAGACTGGCCAGCGAAGGTGTATTTTTTCCCAAATCGAAGTTTTTCTCAACCAAACATCCTGAAAATAGTTTCTAAAGATGCATATTGAATTTACACATCAAATTCAAGATCCGGATTTGATAAAAAGGATGTTTGAAGAGGTGACAAAGTCAGATTAGACACCTCTTTTTGGGGCACAGAATCAGTTGTTTTTGCCAAAGATAGAAAATTCGATTCTATCATGATCAAATCACATCTACGAGCCTTGGAAGGCTATCTGCACACATCACAGGATCTAAAAATGCTTTGTATCTGAAGCTGTTGCTGTATCGATACACGATCCAGAAAAGGTTTACAAAGACATGGTTGCAACGGGTGACAAATCATTTGCTCATGTTGTTTGGCCCTCTGTTTATATGGCCATGGCTTACATGGATTAGTTTGACCAAGATAAATATGGAATGATAGAAAACGAAGGTTTCCCAGATCAAATATATGATGCATGGTCTGTTTCAGGTGTCAGTGCTTATTCTGGCAGACTATGGGTGGCAGTCCTTCAGGCAGTTGCTGTCATGGCAGATGAAGTTGGTGATAAAGCTTCTAGAGAACATTTTCGAGCTAAATTTCAAAAGGCAAAAACTGTGTATGAGAAGCTTTGGAATGGCTCATACTTCAACTATGATAGCAGTAACAGTAGTTTAAAATTTCCAGTTGGGCATTTGGTTAGAAATTCCACATTTCTAGGATATATCTAGTACGTGATATCTTTGAGTCTTGAAAGCAACAAATTGAAGATAAATTTAAATCCTTAAGATGCTTGTGATTCATTCAAGATTGAGGGAACAATATGCAGATTTTAATTTAGCAAAAGACAAGTGGCAACAACTCCAAAGACAAGTGGCAGAGTTTTCATAAACAAAATTTTAAGGGATCTTGTAAATAACCAAAGACAAAAATGTAGGTTATAAACATTGTTGGGAATGAAAAGGCTAAATGACTCCATGGCCCAATACTAAATGCACAAGGTCTGTCAGGTTCTTGGAGACCTCACAGGGAGGTATCCATCCCAATTGGAGCCAGATGTTAGCGATAAAAAACGCACTGGCTTTTTTGAAAGAACGATGCCTAATCTTGTAGGGAAAATTTGACTAGCTTCCAGAGCTCCAAATGCAGATTTGAAAGCACCATTGGAAATATTAGGATTTGTAGATGTCAATCGACTATTCAAACATGCAAAACGAACTCTCCATGACTGAGAAATTTGATTTTGAAAAAACATGCGCTTTCACCAACGCATAAGGCAGAATTATAACTAGTTAGCTAGTGAAAGCTCTGCCTTTCACCAGCTAAGGAGCAGATTTTTGGGTAAATTAGCTGGTGAAAGCCTGTCACGGCCAGAATAGCCAATTTTTTGCCCAGATCAAGATTTTTTGGGTTAGAATGGTTTGAAACCATTTCAAATGGACAGGTGTTGAATTATCAAGTCTAATTCAACAGCTAGTTTGGAAAGGGAAGTCAAAAGGAGTTTTGTGACTAATTTTTTGTCGATTTTTAAGGAAAAATATCAGGGATGAACAAGCACATCACCCAATTTGAATTCTATCTTCATTATATAAAACTAAGGAGCCTTGGAAGGCTGATCTCCACTTCATCAACTGTTCAACACATTCAAAGGACCAGCACATAGGGATCATCCTTATTCTGAGGGTCTATCCCTATCTTTTTGTAAATACAGTTTTTGTTTACTATTTTTAGATAAACATATCCATAGTTTAAGGATCTGATAACCATATTGTAAAGCTATAAAGCTACAGAAAGAAGACTAAGAAAGGGTTCAATTCTGGAGACACTTTTTGGCTATGTAACTTGTGCATTATTTTGCTATATGAATGACAGTTTTCTTTGGACATATCCATAGTTTAAGGATCTGATAACCATATTGTAAAGCTATAAAGCTACATAAAGAAGACTAAGAAAGGGTTCAATTCTAGAGACACTTTTTGGCTATGTAACTTGTGCATTATTTTGTTATATGAATGACAGTTTTCTTTCGTCATTATATATCAGTCTGTCCAAATTTTCCACTACTCTGTATTTAGTTCTATTCAACACAGTTGTTCGGAACTGTCATCTTCTAATATAACTCATGAATACAAATTATATCTTCTTACATTCTTGTATGACCTCATAGATTTGAAATACTTGGTTATCTTTGAATGTCATTCTTTCATATCTTGATTATTTTTCTCAGAATGATATCTAGTTTCTTAGCACCGGTTTATTTAGAGGTATTGATATGTTATCTTCGCTTAGGGGCCATCCCTCGCTATCCCATTGATCCACACTTTGATTATTTATACTCTTTAAGTTACCAAGCATTCTTAGCCTACAACCCTAAGGGAGTTTCTTGGAGTGATAACAACAGGATCATAGAAATGTCAATCATATTTAATCATCAATTTTATCAAATACATGCATAAACCCCATACATCATCCAATAGCTCAAATACATTGCAACGACCTACCATACAAAGTCAAGAAAAAGACAAAAATACTCCTTTGGGCTAAAGCATCCATGAGAAGAAAGCTCTGTGGATATCATCCAAGCCATGTGTAAACAGGTGGGGTCAAGGGATGTCTAGACATATGTGTAGAGTGAAAGAAAGGGGTGATGTTACCCTGTAAGTGCCTTTGTAGAAGGTGAGCTATGCCCGCCATGGATGCAATTCTTTCCAAGACCTTTATCAGATTTATTCTTCTTTCTTTATTGCTTTTCTTATTTGCTTGGCTTCGCCTCAACTAAGGACGCTGGGCTGGCTGGTGATTGAGTCGATGCAGTACCTACGTACGCAGATGATAAATGCTCGCGATGAGAATTCCTTTCACTTTTGGGCCTTTGAAAACCCTCAAATGGAAATCTGGATAACAACCAGTCGTTGTTCCAACGGGTCATTCACATTTAACTCCATCCCTCGGGTTGTAACTTGTTTTGTTGTTTCAGTCCCTCTTATTTCTTCCCCGAGAGGCTTTTTATTGCCTTCGGGAATCCCCCAAGGATGCATCTCTAGGTTTCATTTTTATGGCTTTAACTTCTTACCAGCCTACTTTTACCTTTCCTCGAGCCTTTTAACCCCTTCTTCCCACGAGATAAGGTGTAACCCCGCAAATGGGTCATCCTAATGTCTTGCACTAAGGGAATGGGGAAGATGAGTAGGAGATAAGATGTAAGAGTGCATGATATGATGGGAGCAGACGATGGCTCCTTAGAAATTCCCCTCGGTGTAAAACTAAAACCTATGGGTACAAGCTTGTTAGGACACCTTGTCAATCTCCCCAAGCATGATCATGTTTGTTAATGTAAGATCCAAGCAATGTAAGATCCAAGCAGTTGTCGAATAAAAAGGAATTTGATGCATATATCTAAAGGTTATAATGATCAAATATGACACATACCATGATACCTGTATCACTACTACTCTCATAGAGTGTTAAGAGTCTTCTGATACAGGACCAAACCAAGGTGATGGATGTTGCTTCTCACGATAGGACAAGTCCTGGATGAAAGAGAGAAAGATGGCCTCCGTGGCCATACTGTGGCCATGCTCAGGTCAATCCTGCTCTCGGTACTCCATGTCTAGGACATGTGGGCCTCGAGACATGATCTCCTAGTTATCCCTAGAAATCAGGGATAACAAGTCCATAACGAATGGGCTTGAGTTTCTTGCCTTCACCCTTCAATCTCTCCTTGCTGATGTGAAGCCATACCTGGTCTCCAACCTGGAACTGATGATCAACCCTGTGCTTTTTGTGTCGATATTTATACTGTGCTTGACTCTTCTCCAACTATTCCCTGACTTCCTGGTATATGTATTGTATCCTCTGTATGAACTTACAAAATTTTTCCTCTGTTCAATCTTCATTTACATCAGTATCTCTCTCGTACATCAAGTCCAAAGGAACCTTTGGTAGGTACCCAAAACATGTCTCAAAAGGTGAACTATGTGTGGATGAATGTAAATCTCGGTCGTATGCATGTTGTACATAGGGTATTTTTTCATCCCATACCTTGGGAAGATTTATGCAGTAGCCTCGAAGGAATAGTACAACTTTTCGGTTTACCACCTCTGTCTGTATGTCCGTTTGTGGATGGAAAGCAGTGCTCCTCTTCAATTTGGTGTCCATCATCTTCCACAATCTAGTCCAAAAGTATCAAAGGAATCGAGTATCTCAATCCGAGATGATAGATGTGGGTAATCCAAAGTGAACCCAAACATGTTGAAAGAAGAGATTAACAGTCTTCGCAAGAGTGATCTGCTTTTTACAAGGCATCAAGATACACATCTTGCTGAACATATCCACTACAACATACAAATAATCATGACCCCCTTTGGTCATGGGTAAACCCCCTACAACATCCATGGATATAATTTCCCATGGATGGGATGGAATAGGATGTGGTGAGTATAGCCCCAGTTTTCTATTAGTGGGCTTACAAGTAGAACACATCACACAACCCTTTACATATTTAGTTACAATTGCTTTCAGTTGAGGCCAGTAAAAAAACCTTTGTAAATGAGCTATAGTTTTTCCTTTCCCAAAATGCCTAGACACAAGAGAAGTATGAGCTTCTCATATTACATGGACTCGTTCATTCGTAGGAATACATAGCTTTCCAAGATGGTAAAGTAACTTTCCCTGCAGACAATAGTTCTCTACCTATGCACCAAGGTTTAGCTTCATATATACTTCTTTAAAATCTTCATCGATGGGATATTGTTCTATATAGATAGCATGAGATAAAGAAGCATTCTTCAAAATAATAGAAGCAACAATAGGAGGCCTAGAAAGCATATCAACTACCTTGTTACTTGTACCCTTCTTATACTTGATTACCAAGTGAAACTGTTGTATAAAACCCATCCACCTGTAGTGTTGAGATTTTTGCAATTTGGTTTGTGCTTGAAGATACTGTAAGGGTTAGTGATCTGTATGTATAATGGTTTCCTTCCCTAAAAAGTAGTGCTTCCATTTGTTTACACTCTGGACTAATGCATACAACTCTTTATCATATGCAGGATAGTTAACAACATCTTGGTTAAAAGTTTCAAAGTTGTAATAGATAGGCTTACAGTATTGCATTAGTACTGCACCCATGGTGTGTCCATTGGCATCTGTCTCGATCTCAAAAGGTTATTGAATATTCGACAGTGCTAATACTGGTGCGATACTGATCTTTCCCTTCAAAGTGTCGAAATGTTTTTGTTTCTTTCCTTCCCACTGAAAAGTGTTCTTCACACTGGTTAAGGAATGCAGAGGAGCTACTATAAAGGATAAATTGGGAATGAATATCCTCCAATACTAGACTGCACCTAAGAATCTTCAAAATTCGGTTACACTTTTTGGCTCAAGCCAATTTACAATTACATCAATTTTGGAAGGGTCAATTTTCGATTGTCCTCCTCCTACAGTATGACCTAAGTATACAAGTGTAGTCTTTCCAAATTCACATTTAGACAATTTTACATACAACTTCTCCCTTTGCAAAGTATCCAATACTTTCTTTACATGCCTCACATGCTCATCCCATGTCACAATAAAAACAATAATGTCGTCTAAATATACAATCAAAAAGTCATCTATGAAAGGCATGAATACATCATTCATCATACACATGAAATTTGTCGAAGCATTACAAAGCCCAAACAGCATAACCAACCACTCAAACAATCCCCATTTGGTTTTAAAGGAATTTTTCCATGCATCATGTTCTGCGACTCTTATTTGATGATATACACTACGCAAATCCAACTTAGTGAAATAGAAAACATTCTTCAATTGATCAAGTAAATCATTTATACGAGGAAGAGGGTATCGATTTTTAACTATGATTTTATTGAAGGCCCGGTAATCAACACACATTCGTCATGTGCCATCCTTCTTTGGAACCATCATGATCAGAGAACCACAAGGATATGAACTGGGCCTGATGACCCCTTGATCCAATAAGCCATGTACTTGCTTCTTGATCTATGTCATCTCCACAATTGACATCCTTTACATGCCCACATTAGGCAAAGGAGAATCCTGCTGAAGATGTATCATGTGTTTGATTTTCCTCTTAGGAGGTAATCCATCTGGTTCTTGAAAAATGTCATCATACTTACCAACAATATCAATTAATTCCTTTTTATGATATGGATCACACCCTTGGAAAGCTTCAGATGTCCCGACGTCTTCCTCTCTGATGACCATTATTCGTGTTTATGAGTCTTTTCATTTGCCCTGCACTAACAAGTGTGGTATTTACCCTCATGTTGTGAGCTCTAACAATATATTCCACTCCCCCCTTAGTAAGGTGGTATTTGTTCTCATGTCGAAAGAAGATTGTTTTTCTATCATAAATATAAGGACTTCCCAACACTATGCCACATATATCAAGTGGTACAACATCCAAATCAACTTCATCAATCAATTTTGAAGCAATAGAAAATCTTATCCTACATTGTTTGGTGACATTAAGTTTTTATTTGTCGCATACCCAACCAAGAGGATAAGGTTTCAGATGTGGTTTCGCTTCAAGACATA
This sequence comes from Picea sitchensis, assembly GCA_010110895.2. Classification (NCBI taxonomy): domain Eukaryota; kingdom Viridiplantae; phylum Streptophyta; class Pinopsida; order Pinales; family Pinaceae; genus Picea; species Picea sitchensis. The sequence continues at coordinate 120,761 of SNQJ01S0014086.1, forward strand.
TTTTCTTGAAAAGTGCTTCAGATATTAAGTTTACTTGGGAACCCAGATCAAATAATGTATCTATCTTAGTATGCTTAGATACAACTCTTATGTGAAATAACTCATTCCTCTTTCATTCATCAACATGAGATTCATCATTGGAACTAGAACTAGTATGAAGAGAGTCTTTACCTTGTACTCCAACCGTTGTGATCTTTCCTTCATCTCTTGAATCAAAACCAAGATCTTGTTGTACTGTAGCAACGGTCTTTGTCTTCCCCTTTCCACCGAACTGTTTCAGTTTCTTTTCTGGATGCATTTTCCAACAGTGTTCTTCATCGTGACCGCTTTTCTTGCAATGAGTGAAAGATGGTTTTCCTCCTCTCTTCATTGTAGTGGTCTTCTTGTCCTTCCTTTTAAACTTCTTAAAATTCTTTTGTGGGAAATTGGAAGGTTTCTTTGTGGGATCTTCTTGAACATGTTTCCCCCTGTTCTCTAGGTGAGTGGCTTGTACACAAACTTCATCAAGACTAGTGGGGTTAAACAAGAGAAAAGTATGTCGAATATAACTGTGAATTGAGCCAATATACTTCATTAAAGTCTCATAAGAATCTAAAGGAATGTTCAATGCAAGAGCTTTCTTCCTAAAAAAAATTGTGAAAATTTGTACAATTTGTCCTTTACTTTGCCCTAAGGATTGCAATTCCATCATTTCTTTATGTAAATATCCTAATGGATAAAATTTCTTCCTGATCGTTGATTTAAATTCTGACCATGAGGTCCTAGAGGTGTAGGAAAGTCGGTGACAGAGTGTGTTGTTAAGGCACTTTGTGATGTTAAAGTCACCGGTTCAAAACATGTGGGGACAAAAAATCCAGCCATGTTAAGGGTTGGTGTGGCTCAGGCCAGGTGCAATCCCTAGGTGATTTTGATGGCTTAGATGCCCCTGAGTCATGGTTTCTTAGCCATAGGCTAGTCCCGCAGGTCATGGAAAAACTAGCAAACAAAAAAAAAATCTAACCATGAGGAAAGAAGCTTACCACACTTACTTTCATCAGAAAGCTTTCTCTCCCACCATATGAGAGCGATGCCTTCCAACCGAAGAGAAGACAGTTGCACTTTAACTTCCTCTTCATCAATATGCTGGACACGACAATACACTTCAACCTGTTAGATCCAATTATCTAACTTTTCAGGATTAGCATTTCCATTAAACATAGGTAAAGAAAATTTTACATCAAGATTTAATAATGGTTTCTTAAAAGAGGCTAGATGTCTAGAATGATGAGAATGATGAGAATACTCAGAGGAAGAAGAACTATAACTCGAAGGTGAAGATGGAGGCTCAGGAGGATCTCCTCTAGCCCCTTGGTTTACTAAAGCATCATCATATGTGTTGGCCCTCGACCAAGTTTTTAGGAAACCTTGGTCAAAATTGGCCCACTTTTGGACTTTGACACGTTGTTCGAAGAAGGAGCCCCTAGGCGGAGCCAAGATCATGGATCACACCCATTTTTTCGGGCTGTATGGACCCAGTAAGGGGTTTTCTAGCGTTTTTGTAATGGGTTTAGGGGATGTTGGCCCATGGGGTTTACCCATGATTAGGCCTTATTGTAAGGGATTTTAAAAGTATAAATAAAGAAGAATGTATGGTAGAAGAAGAAGGGTGTTTGGGAGATAACTGCAAGTAGTTCGATTGGATTTGTGAAAGGGAATGTATCAGTGTTAAGGCTTTGTGCTTGATAGAGAATTGGATTTGTGCCTCGACCTAGTTTTGGATGGAGGATCTGGTGCTCAGTGCGCATATCTCATGTCTGGTGTGAAACTCGACTTTGTGGCTTAGTGCACATAAGTGATTGAATGTAAGAGATTGACGAATAATAAAGAGGCAAAGTGGTTGGTGGGCATAGCCCCACACTAGGGTGAAGCACATAGATCTGGTGTCTTATGGTTTGCATTGTGCAATTTTATTTATGTGACATTTTTCTTAGTTCTTAGATTAGATTGTGTAATGGGTATATATGTGTTGCTTGAATGTGGTTATAGCAAGATTTACCTCACCATTGTTATCTTGCATAGAGGGCCTTTTTCCATTTCCCTATGCAGACTTTTTATCCCTTTTTGATGAATCCAGAGCTAAAAAATATACATTTTCCCACATATATGCTCCCTAACTACTATGCAAGATGCGTATATGCTTGATGCTCCATTACAGCTCATGTATATCAAGATTTGTGCCAAAAAATATAAAATGAGGCCAGGTTTCCATGTCACGACAAAAGACCTCTGATCCTTGGCCTTCCATATACTGGAAATGTTATGAATCGGCCCTTCAGTTGCATCCTAGATGCTATAAGAGCACAATTTCAAACTATGGAAAAGAAGGAGAAAACATTCAACTTTGAGAGAAAAGTTACTCTGGAGAAATCACTTCATATTGAGTCTGCATCCCTTTGTCCCTCAAGTCTGAACACAGTGTTCAACCCCCAAGCTCTTCCCTGATTATTGAGAGGGCCTCTTTGCCTCTTTCTCATGATCTTACCTTTGGTGGAGGATTGAAGTGGTGGGGACCCAGTTGGAAGGAACCTGGTTTCTTGGTTTCGAACCGTGCAGGCACAGAAGTCTGTAATGTTGACACTTCTGCTGATCAATTATTAATAGAAATACTCCTTTCCTGTCCTATTGGTATCTTGAAAATATATGATTATTATCCATGGGTATGTTTGTAATGTTTATTAATGGATTATGTTATCTGATGTACTAACCCCTTTTATATTATCACTATGTACTTGCTCTGCTCATTTGTCGAGAACTTCTTGTAGGTATAAAGCTTTGGGTCAAAGTGCTCAATGGTGGAACATCATCAAACGTTGGATCGAGTTAGGCCTCTTCCTTGTATTGCACATAGTTTATATAACATATGTTGGAATTGAGTTGATTTCTGTAGTCATACTTGTCTGTTGTGGTTTACCCTTGGCCATAGAGAGTTTTTCCCTTGTAACAGAATTGACAAATCCACTGAGGAGAGATCTTCCTTCTAAGGGTTGAAGTACTTTTTCTTCTTACATTGCTCTTTTTCCTTTGTATTTCTTGTCGTACCACTGCTTGATAGATTATGTTCACTCTGAGTCTAATTTTTCAACCTTTTGCCCTTGCCTGGCCTTGGTTTAAAGCATATACATCCTTTTTTCCTTGACAGTTGCATATACAAGCTTGCTGTCTCACTGCAAGAAGCATATATACGCTCTGTTCTCCTGAACAATCACATATACCACTTCCCCTTGCTTGTTTGCTTTGTTTATTGATTGCTGGGTGAGATTTGAAAATTGTTGAGCCTTCTTAGGTCTCTATAGTGCCTGTTGAGATTATCTGGGATGACAGGAAACCTGTTTGGAGTTGAATTTTTGGGCGTAGTCTTTCTCTTTGTTTTCCATTTTTTATTTTTCCTTGTTATCTGGGTTGTTTGATTGGCTGATTGGTATTCTGCTTGAGTTATTTCTTTTACACATAGTAGAATTTATATATAAGGTTTCTCATCAGTCCATGCATTTTCTTCTTAGAATATTGAAAAAACGAAAAAATAGGCATTTTGCATTGGTTGGCATTTTTGTCTTGGAATCTTTATTATTAGCTTAGCACATTTAGTGAAAGGTTGCATTTTACTTCTGAATTGCAGAATTGAAATTGAAAACTGCACTGTTCTTATTTAACATATCATTCATTGAAAAGTTAAAGATAGACTTTGCATTAT
>SNQJ01S0014086.1:124500-147414 GCA_010110895.2 Picea sitchensis
TGGGCGTGTTTGTAATGTTTATTAATGGATTATGTTATCTGATGTGCTAACCCCTTTTATATCATCACTATATACTTGCTTTGCTTGTTTTTTGAGAACTTCTCGCGGGTATAAAGCTTTGGGTCAAAGTGCTCAACGGTGGAACATCATCAAATGTTGGATCGAGGTAGGCCTCTTTCTTGTATTGCACATTAGTTTATATATCATATGTTGGAATTGAGTTGATTTCTGCATTCATACATGTCTGTTGTGTTTTACTCTTGGCCATAGAGAGTTTTTCCCTTGTAACAGAAATGGCAACTCCACTGGGGAGAGATCTTCCTTCTAAGGGTTGAAGTACTTTTTCTTCTTACATTGCTCTTTTTCCTTTGTGTCTCTTGTCGTATCATTGCTTGACAGATCCTGTTCACTCTGAGTCTGAGTTTTCATCCTTTTACCCTTGCCTGGCCTTGTTTTAAAGCATATACACCCTTTTTGCCTTGACAGTCACGTATACACGCATGTTGTCTCACTGCAAGAAGCGTATATATGCTATGTTCTCATGATCAGTCACGTATACCACTTCCCCTTGCTTGTTTTCTTGGTTGAGTGACTGTTGGGTAGGATTTAAAGATTGTTGAGCCTTTTTAGGTCTCTGTAGTGCCTCTTGAGATTATTTGGGATGACAGGAAGCCTGTTTGGAGTTGAATTTTTGGGCATAGTCTTTCTCTTTGTTTTCTATTTTTAATTTGTCCTTGGTTTCTGGGCTGTTTGCTTGGTTGCCTGATATTCTACTTGAGTTACTGCTTTTATACACTGTAGAATTCATCTTTCAAGTTGCTTATCATTCCATGCATTTTCTTTTTAGAATATTGAAAATACAAAAAAAATAGGTATTTTGCATTGGTTGGCATTTTTGTCTTTGAATTTTCATCATTAGCTTAGCACATTTAGCGAAAGATCGTATTTTACTTCTGAATTGCAGATTTGAAATTGAAGATTGCACTATTTTTATTAGCATATCATTCATTGAAAAGTTAAAGATAGACTTTGCATTGTATCCATATTTATTTTCTGGCAGAGTCATAACACCATGAGTTTCACTTCCATACCTTTTTGAGTAACCACGGCCAATAAAATTTATGCTTTAAACTAAAATTGATTAGTCACGATTTTATTTTTAGGGTGTACAAACTAGCTTAGGATTTAGTGCCTTGGAATAGGATTTTGTGAGTAAACTTCTCCAAGGCAATTAAATCAACATATGTGTCTGAGGCATGGAGTTGAGAAGTCCTTTGTATAATCGGTAAGATCAGGAGGCTCCGCTCACATCGGAGTTAATCACGAGGTTGCGTGAAGTTAGTTGAAGGGATAAACCCTGGATACTCACCTAGCGTCGGAGATATTTCTATGGATTTATTCGTATGTGGGGATCTTGCTAGTGCCCATACCTCTATGAGAGGTGGTGCTTTCAAGGTTTCGAGCTTTGCTACCCTGCCCATACGGTGATCCAGACTTACGACTGCTCGCCTGTGCATCAGTTATACAATGTTTTATTAGTTGCTTGACTTAGGTATCTCATAGGTTACTTGCAGGGGTTATTCTGCTTGTACCCTGAGTCAGATAAGGGTTGGACAACACACAGCCTTTATGGAGGATTACCTCTCCAGGAGGATCTGATCGACTGGTTGTTAAGCCCACAAGGACCTTTATAACTGATTATGTTACCTCCAAACTTTAGCAGGGAGTCTCAGGTACCTCTTGGACGAGACATACCTTCTTTAGTGAGGGAGGCCACTCAGCCACTTTAGCCCGTTTGCATGCATATTGGCCATTTGATTTTTTGGTATGCTCTTTGACTACTAGTTGGCCATAGGATATATTTTTATTTGTGGAAGAGTCATAAGTCATCATGGAGTCAAACCAACTTCCTCGCAGGTCCCGTCGGTTGTTACAGTTACCACCGGTTTTCGAGTCCTTGCCTTCTAAAAGGTGTAGAACTATCAATAGTGGTACACACACATCCACTTTTCAGACTTGTGATCCTGCAAGGATGAGTACCGAGTCTAGTCTTCAGAACACTGGGAATTCTTTGACTTCCAATCCACTATAATTAATGGCACTTCGTCGACACCTGCAACCACTATAGTTGCAGTGCCAGAGGCTTACACCGGTACTATGGCTCGACTTGTAGTTAATGCTTCATCTCTTGCCTCGAATGCTTTTGGAGGTTTTGGCCACTCACCAAGTTACAATTTTCAGACCATCCCCATGGCTTCTAGTCTGTTTTCTTATGGTATGCCTAACTTTGCCTCACAATTTTCAAGTGACATCCCAGTTGCTGGCCATAACGCTAGCATTGGACTTGGGGGCACTACACCTCTTTACACTCCTTCCCCGTTTCGTGGTTCTTATATTCCCCAAGCGAACCCTAATGTAGGGAGTGTCCCTATTCTTAACCCTGGGTCTAATCCCTCTATGGCTGGATGGAACAACCCAGCTGGTGGACAAGTTCTGCCCTATATCCCTATCCCCTCGGTGTCGATTCCGACCAATACTTTTGGCATGATGAATCCACTTCAATCCTCTTGGTGTCCACCTGGAGGAGGTCAGTATTACACTTTGGGCACCCCCCAACCTAGATCTAATCCATTTGGGGGAAATTTTAACAACCCCCAGCTTGGATCTATTCCAACTGGGGGCAATTTTCATAACCCTTATTAGAACATTCCTGCCGGAATGATGCCCAATCCATATTTTACGAGTCAGCCCAGAGGAGGGTCTTATAATTCCGAACAAGGTTTTGGTCCTCACCAAAATCCTAGATGGAATGCAGTTCCTAACACACCATCTTTCGCGGGAGGATGGGGTCAGGTGTCGCAACCCCATATTCCCTTTCCGGCCACGCTTAATCTGCCAGATTTGTCTAAACTAATGAATGACCTAGTGAGTCATGACCCCACATGGCCCCCTGTCCCTACCAAACTTCCATCAGACATTCCAAAGTTTGAGGGTAAGAATGGCGAAGACCCTAGTGATCACGTCACTACTTTTCACCTTTGGTGCTCATCGAATTCTCTGAACCATGATTCTATTAGGTTACGATTGTTTCAATGCACTCTCATTGGAGTGGCGTCACAATGGTACATTGATCTACCTAGGGGGACATATGGGTCATTCCATCAGTTGGTTCTAGCCTTTCTCAATCACTTTCAACTACCCATTTGTTATGATGTTGGCCTTGAAATTTTGTCAACTTTATGCCAAAATACCGACACTCACATCTCATACCATATCCAGGAATGGTGTAGGTGAAGGCGGTTGGTTAAGACTCCTATACCCCCGACCTTTCTTCTAGAATGGTTCCTAGAGTCTTTACACGCTCCTATTTCAAAGGAAGTTGCTACTTCTGGGGTCTTCAGCGAGGAAGAAGCTATCCTTAGATCCCAACAATTTGATTTGATCTATGCTCAGTCTGGGATGTTATACCACCTTCTTCCAGACGCACCACGAACAAATCACGATCCTAGACAAACTCCCAAACCTCATACCGATGGCATTGTAGGTTCCACCAATGTGAAGTCCACAGACTCAGAAAGGAAGTCTGCTGGAGGGCTAGCCTCGTCTGGATCCTCCAAACCCACCCAATTGGCGGATGTACATTCAGTGCAATCGTCGAAGAACCCAAATGTTGACCAGCAACCAGATGGGAATAAAGGAAAGGAAAAAATAATCATAAGGGTGGGAAGAATAATAATAATAAACCCAAGGACAAAGATAATAATGGGAAACATAATGATAATGCTAGAGAGGGTAGGAAAGAGAAGCGTAAGGTGAAGTTTCCTTGTAAACTTTGTACTGATGACCACCTTACCCACTTGTTCCCCAAACTTGTGGAGGTTACAAGGATTTTAAATCTACCACCCGCAGTGCTGACGAATCCATTCCCACACAACCAACACTTAGCCTCGAGTTCTTCGAGCACCAAAAATGTGCCTGGTGGAAGTCAAAACCCACCATCGCAAGATGGTGATCATGTTTGCATCAATATGGTCGTTGATATAGCCACCCACTCTCAAGATTATAGCTCTTCAAAAGCTAGTACCAGCCTATAAGCTCCTCCTCCACCCTCGGAGATGAACTTACAGATCGAGAAACCAGAGCCATCGCCTCGTATTCTGAAAGGAGTACTCAAGCGCTCTACCCATAACCCTAATGCTAGAGCCACCCAGAACTATTCTATTGTTGAAGATCTGGGCCAAACTCCTTGTGTGATGTTAGCTTTGGAGGTACTCTAGACATGTCCATCACAGAGGAATGCTTTACTCTCTACCTTAGGAGATTTAGAGCCTAGTGGCTCTAAAATCATCAAGTTTGATGTTACGAACGTGAAGCCTCGCTTACCTTACCATGTGGCTTTTCAAATCCACATGGAGTATTCCAGGTATACTATCAAACAAGCGGTCGTTGATGAAGGTGTTGCCACTTGCATGATGTCCTTGGTCTATTGGAAAGTTATCGGTTCTCTGACCCTTTCCAAGTCGTTGAACATGTTGACTACATTTTACGGTCATTTCTTCCACCCTCATGGTATTCTCCCCGCCTTTCCAGTCCATTTAGGTGGGAATACGGTAGAGGTGGAAGTAGAGGTAGTGGATGCACCTCTCGAATATAACTTTTTACTAGGTCACAATTGGACCTATGCTATGGTCATTGTCGTATCGTCCTTTTTTCGTGTGCTTTGTTTTTCTCATTAGGGGGAGATCATGATGATCGACCAGTTATCCTTTGCGTACTCTAGTCCTAATGCATCTGTTGGACTGTCGATCCCTGTGATCGACAATTCTCAGCCGACAATTAAGAATATTGGTGTCAGAATGTATTCTTCTCTCATGGTTACTTTCAACTTCTCGACACCGATTCACCACGTTTACGCCATGTCTAGTAGGCCTGCTCCAACAGAGAGGTCCATTCCTTTCCGCACTTCCTATTTTAGTGATCCTTGGACCTTACCTTCTCTGACTTCGTCGATTGAAGGTCAGTCGCATGCTGACATGGCTATGCCACTATCGGCAGTGGAGATTGTGTATCAAGCTATCCTTGACTCTTCTGCCGATCCCGATTCGATTACCTCGCAGAGGGACGAGGAGGATCCCGTTCTTAGGCCCATATGGGCCACTTCGTTATCTTGTTCACATGATTTCTTAGATAAGACTTTGCCTTTGGAGGAATCCATCCTCGAAGCCATGAATGTTTCCGAGAGACCTTGGGATGATATGCATCATCAATCTTATTTTCTCCCAAGTCTTGAAAGAATCGAGCAAGATGATTTTTGATCTACCTTGAGTGAGATAGTCGATCACGATGTAGTTCCACTTGATACACACGATATTTATGTAGAAGGAAATATGGAAAGTATTTCTCCTACCGTCTTGATCGACTTCTCTCGTAACCCTGGAAAAATTGAGAATGTAAATATAGGTGCAGATTGTTTGCTAGAAGAGATTTTGATCTACACCAACCTCTTCAAAGAATTTTCAGATGTATTCGCTTGGTCATATGAAGAGATGCCAGGGATCTATCCTCGCATTGTCAAACATGAAATTAGAACTTATACGGATGCTAAACCTGTTCGACAATGTCTTAGAGTTGTTAATCCTAGGAAGGCCCCCGCTATTAAGGCAGAGGTGGAGAAGCTACTTAATGTTGGCTTCATCTACCCAGTTCCCTTGAATGAATGGGTATCCAACCCCATTCTTGTGAATAAAAAGCAAGGAACCATCCGCGTGTGTATGGACTTTCGCGACCTGAACAAAGCTTGTCCTAAAGATAACTTCCCCACGCCTTTCATTGATCAGATTCTCGATGAGTGTGCAGGAAGCGAAATATTTTCCTTTATTGATGGATTTTCAGGATATAACCAAATCTAGATCAAACCTAAGGACCAACACAAGACGACATTTATATGTCCTTGGGGTACTTTTGCATACCAGAAAATTCCTTTCAGCCTAAAAAATGTCGGGGCAACCTTCCAATGCGCCATGACTTTCACTTTTCATGATCTCAAGCATATAGTTGAAGCTTAGCTCGATGATCTTGTTGCTCACTCTCACAAGAGAGTGGATCATGTCACACACCTTCGACTAGTTTTTGAAAGATGTTGTTACTATAGAATCTGGTTAAACCCTCACAAATGCATCTTTTACATTAGGTCTGACCGTCTCTTAGGATTTTTAGTTTTCGAGACTGGGATCATGGTAGATCCTCTTAAGGTTGAGGCAATACTTCAATTACCTCCCCTGCGCACGATTAGACAACTTCAAGGTTTACAGGGGAAAACTAACTTTTTGCATCGGTTTATAGTGAATTATGACAATATCACTAAGGGTTTCATGCGCTTGCTGAAGAAAGACACCATGTTTATCTGGGATGAGCAAGCCCAGGAGTCTTTCGATGCCTTAAAGAAATTTTTGGTATCAGCTCGTTTGCTGAAATCTCTTGATTACAGTAGAGATTACTTGTTATATATTGTCGCGTCCCAAGAGATGATTGGTATGGTTCTAGTTCAGGAGGATGATGAGCTCCATGAGCATGTCATCTACTATCTCAGTCGAAATTTAGTCGGTCCTGAGCTTAATTACTCTCACGTTGAAAAGCTATCTTTGGTTGCCTTTCACGCAGTCCAACATTTACGACACTATATATTGCTTTGCAAAACTACTGTAGTCATTGATGTTAATCCATTTCAATACGTCCTCACTAGGCGTATCATAGGCGAGAAGTATAATAAATGGATTGTCATCTTACAAGAATTTGATCTTGAATTTGCTTCAGCCAAGTCCAAGAAGTCACTAGTTTTTGCAGAGTTAATATCTGATTTCCCACGATTAGACGAGGATGTTATCCATGTCGATTCATTTGCAGATGAACACATTTTCCTTGTCTCATCGTCTGACCCCTGGTATGGATACATTGTTTTATATCTTCAAACCTTGAAGTTTGCTCGGCATATCTTGCGAGATGATCGACGACGAGTTAGATACCAAGCCAAAAAGTATACCATCGTTGGCGACACTTTATATCACCGAGGAATAGATAGTATCTTACATCGTTGCTTAACTCACGAGGAAGTCGAGTTAGTCCTAAATGACTTCCACAAAAGGGCTTGTGGTGTTCACCTATTCGAGCTTGCGACAACCCAAAAAATCCTGCAAGTCGGTTACTTTTGGCCCACCATATTTAAAGATTTCATTGAAGTGATCAAGAAGTGTCACCCCTACCAGGTGTTCACTTGGAAAATGCTCTCGCACCCAACCCCTCTTCACCTTGTCATTACCGTCGGTCCCTTCACCAAGTGGGGGGTAGATTTCGTCGATTGCAACCCAACTTCGGTTGGGGGGAATCAACACATCAATGTGGCTGTCGACTACTTTACCAAGTGGGTCGAAGCCATGCCTACTATAAATTTCGATGGGAAGACTGCAGCCTTCTTCGTTTTCAACCAAATTATCGCCCGATTCGGTATCCCGAGTGATATTGTCACTGATCATGGTAGTCACTTTCAGAATGAAATGATGGTAGAACTAGCATCTAAGTTGGGTTTTAAACATGGTCACTCATCTCCTTATTACCCCCAGGAAAATGGGAAAGTAGAGGTCGTCAACAAGTCTCTCAAGGCCTTGTAGTGTTATGATTACTTTGAATATGAAATTGTATAGGATACCCGAGGTAGTCCCACCTAGTGTTATTTCCTTGATCTATGCTAAGTAATGTAGAAAGGTCATTTCACAGACCGGGAAGTTTTTCTTCTCCGTGATTCGCTTTCAGAGTGAGTGGAAGGTTGCAACCACATTCATGGCCTTTGCGACCGACCTCTCCACGCAGTATAAACAAGTGGAAAAGGTCATGGAAGAATACAAAGACATCTTCTCATCACCTATTGTGGTACCTCTTCACTATCAAGTCAAGCATCCCATCGATCTGACCCCCGGTGCACCGCTACCCAATGGGTCAGTCTATCTCCACTCTCTGTTAAAAAATGAGGAGATCAAGTGTCAGATCCAAGAAATTCTCCACAAGGGGCACATCTGACCCAGCTCATCACCTTGTGGAAGCCCAATCATGTTGGTGCAAAAGAAAGATGGGACATGGTGACTCTGCATTGATTACCGATCCCCAAATAAAATCACAGTCAGGAACCGGTACCCGATTCCCTAAATCGACAATCTCCTTTATCGGCTCAAGGGAGACAAATACTTCAGTAAGATTGATCTGAAGTCTGGCTACCATCAAATCCCAATAGAGCATAAAGATGTATGGAAAACTGCCTTCAAGTCAAAAGAAGGTCTTTCTGAATGGTTGGTCATGCCCTTTGTTTTGAAAAATGCCCCATCAAATTTCATTAGGATGATGGACGATATCTTGCGGCCTTTCGCTAATTATTTTTTGGTGGTGTATCTAGATGAAATCCTCATCTACAACAATACTTGGGCAAAACACTTGCAGCATATTCAACTGGTTTTGCACACTCTACGACAACACAAGTTATATGCCAACTTGGAAAAATGCTCCTTCGGCATGAACAAGGTCCAGTACCTAGGCTAAATTGTTGATGCGCATGGTGTGCATGTTGATCCAGCCAATATCCAAGTCATCCATGACTGGCCAGCCCCAACCACGCTCACTAAGCTTTGAAGCTTCTTAGGACTTGCCAATTTCTATCGCAGGTTCATGTTGGGATTCTCCCATATTGCATGGGACCTCAGCCAAATAACCAAGGGTGGTGGTAACGCAAAATTTGTGTGGGGCATGTCCCAATAGAAAGCGTTTGATGATATGAAGTAGTGTTTGTGCTCAACCCCTGTGCTTTCATTACCTGACCTACAAAAACCCTTTGAGATCGAGACAAATGCTTCAGACTATGTTATGGACGTAATCCTCACTTAGCACAACCACCTCGTGGCCTATAATAGTGAGACACTATCAGATTTTGTTCATAAGTACCCTACTTACAACAAAGAAATGTACTCTATTGTGCAAGCCTGCTGCAAGTGGAGACATTACATTATCAGGAAGGAGATATTCATCCACACTGATCATAATTCGTTGCAATTCATGCAGACACAAGGCAAATTGTAGAATGACTGCCATCAAAAGTGGTCCACATATATGCAACAACTCCACCTCAACATCAAGTATAAAACATGAAGTACCAACCGAGTCGTTGATTGCCTCAGCCGACCTCTAGTCACGACACTCACCACATTCCTAGACTCTTGCGGCCACGAGACCTCCAGATGGCCCCACCTCTATGAGACAGATCCTGACTTCACCAACACCTACCAGCTGTTGTGCGCAAACATATATGTCACTAATTTCCATCTTCAGGACGGGTTGTTGTGCCATCTGGGCCATCTCTGCGTTCCATCAAGCAAGTGAGTGAAGTTGATTTGGGAAGCCCACTAAAGTTGTGTGGTAGGACACTTCGGCATGGAAAAGACAGTGGCAGTGTTGCAGTGACATTTCTACTGGCTGAAATTTCAACAAGATGTCAACAAGTATATTTGGTCCTACACTACCTGCACTATTGTTGAACCGACCACTAAGAAACAAGGCCTGTACACTCCTTTGTCTACTCCTGACAGGCCCTGGGAATCCATCTCAATAGACTACATTTCGGGACTTCTGTCCACCAAGTGGGGAAATGACTGTATTTTTGTGGTTGTTGATCACTTTTCCAAGATGGCGATTATGGCCGCCTGCAACAAGAGCATCACAACGGAGGCCACTGCCAAGCTCTTCTTTGAACGAGTGTGGGTACACTTTGGGATACCACAAACCATTAGATCAAATCGGGACAGTCGGTTCCTCATGACATTATGGTCAAGCCTCTGGTCACTACTGGACACCAAGCTCACCAAATCCACTTCCTTCCACCCCCAGATGGATGGCCAAACCAAGGTCGTCAACCGAATGATCGTGCAAATCATGCGCATGTACAATTACAAGCACCCTCGCACCTAGGATGAGAGTTTTCCCTTTGTTCAACACAACTACAACAGATCCACACATAGCTCAACCGACCACATCCCCTTTCAGGTGGGGTTGGGATTTCAACCATTGGGTCCCATGGATGCTGCACTACCCCTTGCGGCCACCCAGGAAAACTTGTCACATGCTCCAACTGAAGTTAACAAAGCCACTCGGTTCATTGAGAAGATCCATCACATCCACCAACAGGTTCAATATATTTTACAAAAGTCCAATGCCAAGTACAAGCAACACCATGATCAACACCAGGTGCCACACCAATTTCAGGCGGGAGATAAAGTTTGGTTGCACTTCCAGAAAGAATGCCTTACAGGGCCTCATCGAAAGCTTAGTCCACTCCATTATGGACCTTACACCATCAACAAGACTATGGGTGACAATGATTTTGAGCTCAAGCTTACCCCCTTCCTTGGCTTGCACCCAGTGTTCAATGTGGACCTCCTTCGGCCTTATTTTCCACCATTATTGGACACCTCAGATATAGCAGAACAGTTGACACCAACAGAGCTCAACCCTGACTACATGGAATAGGCATCCACTGATCATATCATGGACACACGGGTCAAGGGCACTCACCAACAAAGGATCCAACTTTATCGGGTTGTCAAAGTAGGGAAACTCCTGCACCAAGGCAAGTGGCTCACTCGGGGCCAAATTCAACAGAAATTTTCTCATATGATAGGGGAACTCAACGCAATGGAGATAATTTCTTCCTGAGGGGGAGAATTGATCCAGGAGGATCTTGGTAGCCACCCACCTATTCCAACTGGCTCAAAACAATTTTTTGACAACTTACTATTTTTAGTAGTTTTTCGAGGCCCAAACTTTCAGGGCCATTTTGAGGGCCTAAAAGATGTTTTTTAACGACCGAGCACCATAAAAACAAGCTAAGGCTCTGATTGATCCCCCTAAATTAATATCCTCATCAATACCTTTCCAACGAGCTATCGTGCGCCCTAAATGAAGATCGTATGCAAAAGTTACGACCCCGAGAAGTTGATGTACTAACTTACCCCAACGGGGCCCACATGACTTTTGGCACTTCATCTCCTAGGGTTAGGTTTTTGGATGTATATGGTTTTGGAATTCATGATTATTGTAAGAATTCCTTCAGAGCCTCATTGTACTCATCTTATTTTGAATGAGTGTAGCCATCACATCTCTTCTCCGAGATAAGCTGCCACCATTCTAGCAAGCTTGTTTTCAGTCTGCATTTTACAGTTTTCAACATATTTATTATTTAATAGAAGTCAAGTTTTACTGTATCTATGTTATTGTTCATTGTGTCTATGTGTTAATATTATAAATATGTGTTTTCATTTTGTTTTGCTCATAAATCCGGATCAAAGTTCTCTTTCCCTCCATATATGTGTAATTTTGTTCAATTTATTTATATATGTTAATTTGTTTTACATATTTGAATTTGCACAATTACATGTATAACTTGATTTCATAACTAATTGGTTGCAATATAGACTTGATCTCCTTTTGCACGTTAGTACGGGTAGAGATCAGGAGTCAGTCAAAGGTCGAGAGTGAGGAACAACATCAAACGTTTGGATACAAGGTGTGGCCTCTTATATTCTCTCTTCCAAGTAGTTATTTTATTTTAAGTTTGTGCATGAGGATAGGTTATGCCTTTTAAATACAGTCAGGATCTATTGTGACACATACCTAAGGTCACAAGGTAAAAATCCCATAACAGGCAGTGGAAGCAAATTTTAGGCTTTCAAAGGAGGTACCAAGGATATCAACATCATTCCCCTAACTCATCTTGATGGAATGCATGTAACAACATTCCCTCTGTGGCATAGGTACCTTGTAAGAATTCATCCACACCCACCTCTATATTATTATCTTCATCCCTAACATGTGAATAACTATTGTTACTATAGAAATTTTGAATTGGCGACTCATGACATAGTGGGTATTGAATATGTGGTTGATTCAACCATGCTTGGTATTCTTCCTCTCCAAGTTGTGCTCGTTTGACAACCTTCTCTCTATTTGAAATCACAATGGGTGCAACGATAGATGGTTGACATACCTCTTGTCCTCAGAATCCTAATTGCAAAATTTTTGAACATTAAATTGATGATATTAGTGAACACAATGCATTTAATATGTTGAAACATTAGACCAAACATTTATTAGAAGCATGGAATTTTTTCCCAATAGTACACATGCAACCAACCACTTTATAAAACAAATGTCGAATCAAGCAATACATTTAGATTAATTCCATTGAAAATCCTAAAATACAATTATTCAAATGATATTTTTCTTACACCCCAATGGGATATCCAAAGGTAGTCCCAATTCAAGCCACCTTCGATGAGAGGTTGGTGGTTTACGAAAGTTATAGTTTATTAACAACTTGTCACCATGAGACAAACTACATATTGCATGCACAACAACAAATTTGGATGCCTTCCTTTCCATAAAGAACTCTTTGTTATTGGAGTGTCCCTCAAATGAACAATTTGCATTGAACAATGAGCACCTACAACTATTTATGAACCCTGCAATGTTCCCATGAGTGAGTGGACAACCAATGATATATAACAAATTCTTCATGTTAAACTTTTGGTTCATGCACATATTATACATGGAAAAATGTTATTTTTGTATTTAACAATATTCAAGGAGTCAAATTGGCTATAAAGAGGACCATAAAATGGCATAAGTGCTACTCACTATTTGGGAGGAATGAATACATGTGAATGGACAAACAACCCAATATTTGCAACATCTATTTTAGATTTGGAAATCATGTAATTATTAACACAAAAGGAGAATTCAATCCTAATATCGGGAACATGCAGGGAAGATGACCAAGCACCATACAAAGCATGGTTATAATAGGTTTGGTATTTACTTTGCAGATGAATAGGAAGAGAGAAGTCATCGCTACCCTCCAACAATTGAACTAACCTTGGTGGGTATTTGGAAATTTTTGCTCTCGGCTCTTACAACTATTTGGATCTCCTAGTAGAGATGTTTTGGGTAGTATTGATATCATATTTTGGCTCACTACAACTCTCAGTTGACTCAATATAAGGAGATAGGTTGGTCAATTTAAGATGAAACATAGTTTATTTCGCTTCCAACTTTTCAAAAAAAGAGCATATGGAAGTGTTCCTACGTGTTTTTTCTATATCACTTATTGGATCCTTGACCATAGTGGGAGGTATTATGCCGTAAAATTTGGGTATTTGATCATTAATATAATGGGATAGTGTGTCACGCCAAGGGTTCACCTTCAACCCTTCACATTTTGAATAGCCACATACTACTGGGGTGTCATAAAAGAGATCTAATTTATTATGAAGTACCATTGGCCTATGATGGTTGCTAGAAGATGGCATGTTACAATTGGTGGGGGTAAATTGGCTTTCCATTTTTGTCTACCATTTGTCTGTAATATCTTTCTTTTGAGAATAACTTCTGATATTTTTTGACCTGTGGATTGTCTTATGCACCCAAACTTGAACTTGAATCAAGATCCTGCAAAAAACAATGCATAATTAGTCAAATGCGTGTGCAAAGGAATCATAAATTCAATCAGATAATCAAAATATAAATAAAATCTAGACTTATTGCAAATGAACATGGAACAATATGGAATGAGTTAGAATCTAAAGAATTAGCCTTTTGATATTATCATCTTTTTTCCCTGTATTTGAGCTAAAACCATAATCAATACATGTGTACATTCTTTAAAGAAAATTTGAGAAGCATGTAACAATCTAACTTCAAACAAAGTTTTGAAGGTATTTTTTAAATAGTTGGTGTGCCTAATTTGCATATACCACACTAGTGTGTGTATATACCCTAATCACATTGGTGTGCTAAATTTTAATACACACTAATAATAAACCTTCGTGATAACCTTCACAAAGTTCTAATTGCAAAGGTTTGCACTTATATTTCATTGTACAATGTTTATTTGATGTGTTTAAGTGAACATAACGCACTGGTGTGCTTGCATCTATAAGGCGCACTGCAATCCAAATTAAAAAATAAAAATAAAAAAATGTACACGTGTTTATCATTAATGCGTTGAAATATCAAGAGAAAAAAATGAACGAAAATTTTATTTTGTAAAAGTAAGTTTATAAAACAAAACCCTGGTCCTTATTTCATTCTTTTGCCACGACTTAAAAGGGAAACTTGTGCAAGAGAGATTTCCCAAGGAATACTTTGGAGTGGACATATTTTTCTAAAGAACCAAATTTGTAAGGGATCGTCATAAGTCACATAGAAATCTGCAAAAGATTAATTTAAGGTATGCAACTTCATTATGTTCATCTCAAATTTACCCACAATTTATTCAAAATTTTCAAATTTATTTCCTATTCCTATTAATATCTATAATACATTTTTAGGAAAATAGAAGGGTTGTATAGTTACCTTCAACATTGCAAACCCTGGTTTTCTTATTGCTTCTCTTTTGTTTTATGTTGTTGCAAACTCTAGTATTGGGGTTTATTCTCTCTACTAATTGGAAATGAGATTTTCTTTTAAGCAATGAATATTTGTTGGCTTTGTGTATTTGTATATGGGGTTTTGGGTATCTGTTGGATTGGAACCACTGATTGCATTGGATTCCAAACCTTGTTGTCGTTGGTTTTTTTTAGAGGTATCACGGTTCATGGTGCACAATGTACAGTAACAACGCACCAGAGCATTTTTTTATATAAAATGCATTGTTTTGGCGATTTTGTTTTTTAAAAAACATTATCAAGTTTATCGGTGTACATTGTATAGTAACACGACATCATTGCTTAAGTCTGTACTTAGTACACCAATGTGTGTTATTGTATTGTATTCATCACCTAACTTGAAAACAATTTTATCTTGAAATTATTTACTTAGTTTGTGAAACATATTTCATAATTTATGTAATTTATTATGCAGTGCTTTTATTGATAGGATATGGCTAATAAAAGTCTAGAGAAAAAAAAAACCATAACGATGAAGGCAAGGTAAGCACATTCTAAGAAGAGAACATGACAAGTTATTTTACATTTTAATATAAAAGTAATATATTTGAATTATCTATAGGTTTAACAATCCAAGTGGACATCGGTGGTCGCCCACCTATTCCACTAGCTCAAATTACAGTTTCCATCTTGGCAGTTTTTCTACAGTTTTTTGAGTCCCAAACTTCCGGGGTCGTTTTGAGGCCCTAAATGACATTTTTTTGACATGGTAGTGCCAAATAGATCTATATTAGGATGTATTGGGCCATTTGAAATGTGTATTCCTTGGTTAGACCTTTCCGACAAGGTATCAAGCGCCCCAAACAAAGATCGTATGCAAAATTTATGCCCTAAGGAAGTTCATGTATCAACTACCCCCATCAAGACCCACAAACCGTTTGGTGTTTCATCTTTCGGGGTTAGTGTTTTGAATGTTTAGGGTTTTCTCATTTATGCTTTATGTTAAAAAAGGCCTTTGGAGCTTCTTTGTAATAAAATTCTTGCGAATGAGCATAGCCGACACATCTCTCTTCAAAGATAAGCTACCACCATTCTAGCTCGCTTGTGTGCTTTGCATTTTATAGTCTTTTGTATTCTAGACAATCATTAATATAATTTGAGTTTTACCGTATTATTGTGTTCCTTGCAATATCTCTGTGCATTTCCTTGTTATATCTCTATTATATTTTTTTCCTTCATGTCGTTCTCAAAATAATCTAGATCAATGGTATCAAAGCAGTCTGCCCCTTGTCGTTCTTAGTGCATGTCCCCAACGAGGTCAAGGTATAGAGAGTTGGGTCTCGAGCTTGTTTCTCTTGAGGAAAAATGCTCTCTCTCGCCTAAGTAACCTCCCATGATGGAATAAAAGAGGGATGACAGAGAAAGATATATTATCAAATTGTTGCTCGAGGAAGCCCTCACGTGACAAAGGAACAAGATGATGGGTAATTCTTCCCAGATCCTTCAACGACTACCAACAACAACAGAGGCACCTTCAACCAGCGATCACTTCGGAGATGCGACACCCTTTAAGGTACAAGTTAAATTTGATATTCCTTTATTTGAAGGATAGATAGATGTCGATGCTTTGGAAAAATGGTGAAGTCTGCTAGAAGGTTATTTCTTTGTCCAAAATTTTCCAACAATGAGAAAATCACCTTCATGCTCCTTAAGGACCTTCCCCATGTTAGAGTTTGGTGGGAGACTTATTGTGAGAAACATGTCGAAGATGAGTCTGCAATTTTTAGGTTAGGACCCACTTGGGCGACTTTTGTTGATGCCCTCAAGGAGCAATACTACCTTGTTCGAAACTACGATGACCAATACATGAGATGGACAACTCTGCATTAGGAGAGAGACCAGACGGTGCCTGAGTACACCAAAATATTCCATACCTTGCACACAAATATTGGTATTAAAGACTCTGAGTGACACCTGGTTTTGAATTACTGTAGTGGCCTACACATGTACATCCAAACGGATATGGGGTTCTTAGACATCTCCTCACTAGGATCCGCTTACTGATACGATGTCAATATCGAGCAGAAGTTCAAGGAAAAGAATAAGCAAGATTTCAGTTCTGCAAACCCATCACAGCAGAAGCCTGATAGGGGTGGCCCTGTCTCCTAGGGAAAAGGACAGAGCAAGGATGGTCAGTCCCAAGGTAACTAGTCCAAGCCACTAGCAAAGAAGGGTAATGGGAAGTCGAAGAAGGACACTTGAAAGTGGTGTGAGTTCCACAAAATATCTTGGCACAATACTAATGAATGGCGCTCCAAACAATCATTGTTGGCTGAGATAAAATCCTCAGGGTCGAATGCTGACTAAGACTCTGATTCAGAACCAGAAAAGGGAAAACAGATCATTGACGTAGAGCCCAGTGTCACTATCGCTACCATAAAAGTCTAGCCAGAGGAACCAGAGGAGTCTGAAGAAGGGGAGCACCTCTTCCACTCACAGATGTGGGTGAAGGGGACCCCACTCCATTTCATTGTTGACAGTAAAGCTCATCAAGAGATTGAACTTGACAATGATGCCACATCCTCATACATACACCGTCGATTGGCTCATTCAAGGACAAAACATCCACGTCAACCAAAAATGTCGCTTCCACTATGACATCAAACCCTTCAAAGATGAGGTATTATGTGATGTTTCCCTCCTTAAAGTTTGTGAATTTTTGTTAGGACAACCATATATGTGGAAGCGTCATGTTGTTTATGAATCTAGGCCCTGTAGTGTCATTATTACTTTGGCAGATCAACTCTATAGGGTACCGAAGGCAATCCCAACTACTCCAGTCTCTTTGATCTCCATGAAGCAGTGTAGAAAGGTGGTCTCTCGAACTGAGAGATTTGTCCTCTTTATGGTTTGTTCTAAAGGTGAACGAAAGGTCACTGCAACCACCAAAACCTTTGCATGAGGTCTCTCTACATAGCAGCAACAGGTGGACAAGATAGTAGAAGAGCACAAAGACATCTTTGCCTCAACTAATGGGGTGCCCATGCACTGTCAAGTAAAGCACTCAATTGATTTGAAACTTGTTTCTCTTATGCCTAACGACCCTATGTATAGGCACTATGTTATGGAGAATGAAGAAATCAAATGCCCAATCTAAGAGCTAATTCTGAAAGGCCACATCAGACCAACCTCCTCACCTTGTGGGAGCCCAATTGTTCTGGTACAAAAGAAGGACAGGACATGGTGACTTTGTATTAATTATAGAGCCCTGAACAATATCACAGTCAAGAATCGGTACCCAATCCCCCAAATTGATGATCTTCTCCATCAGCTCAAGGGAGACAAGATTTTTAGTAAGATTGATCTGAAGTCAGGTTGCCACTAGGTGCCTATTGAGAAAACTGATGTATGGAAGACAACCTTCAACTCTAAAGAAGGCATATTCCAATGGTTTGTCATATCTTTCAGATTGACTAATGCCCCATCCAAATTCATGCAAATGATGGATGCTATATTGTGGCCATTCACAAACTCCTTTGTGGTCGTATATATGGATGACATCCTCATCTTCAGCAAAACATGGGAGGAATATTTGAAGCATATTCAACAGGTCTTGGGCACCCTATGACAACACAAGTTATATGCCAATTTGGAGAAGTGTTCCTCAGGCATGCAGAGAATCCAATATTTGGAATACATCATGGATGTGAAGGGTGTGCATGTGGATCCAACCAAGATCCAAGTCATTCGTGATTGGTCGGCTCCAAAGACAATGATCGAACTTCGCAACTTCTTAGGTCTCACCAACTTCTACCGCATGTTTGTGTTGGGGTTCTCTCATATCACTTGGGCCCTAAGTCAGGTGACCAAGGGTGGAGCGAAGGCCAAGTTTGTGTGGGTTGTGTCCCAACATAAATAATTCGAGGATTTGAAATCTCTCCTCTGCTCAGGACCAATTCTTATTATGCCAGACCTACAACAACCATTTAAGATTGAGACAAATGCTTTATATTATGTTATCGGTGTAGTGCTCACCCAACATGGGCGTCTGATGGCCTATCATAGCGAAACACTACCTAATGTTGTTCACATATACCTCACCTGTGACAAAGATATGTACTCCATTATGGAGGCATGTCGACAATGGAAGCATTACATTTTGGGGAGGGAAACGATCATCCACACTCATCAAAGGCCTATGTAATTCATGCAGACACAAGGAAAGTTACAGAATGACCGCCATCAGAAGTGGTCCACGTACTTGAAACATTTCCACTAGAACATCAAGTACAATAAGGAAAACACCAACCATGTCGCGGATTGCCTCATTCGACCCCTGGTTGTGGCGCTAACCATAGTTCTTAAATCTCGTGGACATGAGACGTCTGAGTGGCCACAATTATACAATAATGACTCTGACTTTGTTGTTACCTATCAGACATTGAGCGCAGGAAAAAAATTTCTAGACTTTCATCTCCAAGATGGATTGCTATGCCATCTCAGCCATCTCTATGTTCCTTCAAGCGAGCATGCAAAGCTAATTTGGGAAGCTCATCACAATAGGGAAACATGACATTTTGGTATGGAAAAAATAGTGGTAGTACTATAAAAGCATTTTTATCGGTCGAAGCTTCGATAAGATGTCCACAAGTACATTAGATCCTACATTGCCTGCATCATTTCCAAGCCTACCATCAAGAAAAAAGGGGCTCTACACCCCTCCACCTACTCCAAATTGGCCTTGGGAGTCCATCTCCGTGGACTACATGTCTAATCTGCCTTCAACCAAGCATGGGAATGACTATGTCTTCGTGGTCGTTGATCGATTCTCTAAGATGGCAGTTTTGGCACCCTGCAAGAAGAGCATCACAAATGAGGTCACCACCAAGATCTTCTTTGAACATGCTTGGGTTCATTTTGGTCTCCCACAAACCATTATCGCAGATCGAGACAATAGGTTCCTAAGTACTTTTTGGTCCAACCTCTGAGTGATGATGGACACCAAGTTGACCAAATCGACTGCCTTCCACCCACAAACTGATGGACAAACAAAGGTAGTCAACATGATGATTGTCCATATACTGAGGATATACAATTCCAAACATCCACGCAAATGGGATAAAAACCTTCCTTATGTTCAACATAGCTACAACAGAGCCCTCCACAATTGTATTGGCCACAACCCTTTTCAGGTGTGCTTAAGGTTCTAAACATTGGCCCCCATTGACGTAGCTCTTCCCATTGCAATTGCATATGAAGAGTCCTCCCATGCTCAGACTGAGATTGATCGGGAAATAAAATTTGTTGAGCAAATCCAGCACATCCAACAACAAGTTCATGATCTTTTGCATAAAGTCAATGCCAAGTACAAGCAGCGCCATGATCAACATCAGGTACCACACAAGTTTCAGGTGGGGTATAAGGTATGGTTGCATTTGTAGAAAGAGTGCCTCACATGACCCCACCGAAAGCTACACCCACTCCAATATGGGCCTTACACCATCACCAAGGTTGTGGGTGAGAATGATTTTGAATTAAGTATTCCTCCTTTCCTTGGATTGCACCTGGTACTTAATGTGGAACTCCTTCGACCCTATTTTCCACCTCTCCTTGACACTTCGGATGCAGTCGAGCACTTGGCTCCTACACAACTCAATCTCGACTGCATTGAACATGCGATAGTTGATCGGGTCATGGACACCAAGATGAAGGGCACTCGCCAACAGAACATCCAACTCTATCATGTCATCAAAGCAAGGTGGTTTCTTCATCAAGGCAAGTGGCTCACCGGGGGTCAAATTCAACAGAAGTGTCCCCATTTAATGGAGGAACTTGACGCAATGGAGACCATTGCTTCCTAAGGAGGGATGACTGATCCAAGTGGACATCGGTGGCTGCCCACCTATTCCACTAACTCAAATTGTAGTTTCCATATTGGCAGATTTTCTATAGTTTTTCGGGTCCCAAACTTCTAGGGTCATTTTGAGGCCCTAAACGACGTTTTTTTGACATGTCAGTGCCCAATAGATCGATATTGGCATGTATTGGGTCGTTCGAAATGTGTACTCCTCGGATAGACCTTTTCAATGAGGTATCAGGCACCCCAAAGGAAGATCATATGCAAAAATTATTCCCTAAGGAAGTTGACGTATCAACTACCCCCTTCAGGGCCCACAAACCTTTTGGTGTTTCATCTTCTGAGGTTAGGGTTTTGAATGTTTAGGGTTTTCTCATTTATGCTTTATGTTAAAAAATGCCTTTGGAGCTTCATTGTAATCAACTTCTTGTGAATGAGTATAACTGACACGTCTCTCTTTAGAGATAAGCTACCACCATTCTAGTTAGCTTGTGTGCTTTGCATTTTACAGTCTTTTGTATTCCAGACAATCATTAATAGAATCTGAGCTTTATTGTATTATTGTGTTCTTTGCAACATCTTTGTGTATTTCCTTGTTATATTTCTATTATATTTCTACCTTCATGTTGTTCTCAAAATAACTTGAGTCATTTAAATAATGTGTACTGGATGATGTGTGACATGCAAAGTAAAAACTTGAAGAAACTCCAAAAACATTGTTTGGAATCTGAATGGAAAATAACATAAAAACTTTATGGAAATGTTGCAAAGAGAGTAATTAGGTGGACCAAAATGTGATCAATATGAAGTTTTCTTTTGACTTTTTACTATAAATGTACTTCTTAACAATAATTTCTAACATGTTTCAAACATTTGATTTTTCATTTCTTGAATGTCGTGCATGGACTGACAACGAGGGAACAAAATGTCGTTCTAAGAAGACAACAATTATTATGAAGGATGTAAATGATAACAAAATAGTCCTCGGTTCATTTGGAGTGGTACTGGAAGTTAATGAGAGGAGGGGGCAACTTTTATAAAACTAGAAGGATATAGTGGAAATAACATTTAGACATTATTTCCATTCACAATACAAAAATTAATCCAATGACTCCAAGGATCTACAATAAGCATTTCTAAAGCAATGGTCAATGAGACCTGTGAGATTTGCAATAGAAAAAACATACGATAACAAAAAATAATCATTTAAAAAGTATTTGTAATACTCCAGATATAAAATAGTATGCAAAACATAAATAATTAGCTAGAAATGGCACATAAACAATTATATAACCATAAAAACACCACAATAATACCAAAATAATACCAGAATAACACCAGAAAGAGCACTTTGATTACTGAGAGCAATGTTCACTTGCCTCTTCGAGGGGGCAACCTCTAGCATAGAAAATCTCTATTACAGTAATATCCAAGACAAAACTTCTCATACCCTCTATTCCTATTTATACTAAATCTATCTATCCAAAAGAACAATCTAGAGGAAGATCCTTCTAAAAGCGGAAGCTTATATTAGGTCTTCTTACATTTGACTTATTCCTCCTTATTGCTAGGGCTTATTAATATTGACCTTTATTACATGGAAATATATTATTCTACCCACTTGAGGGGTTAGGTAGGTTAGGTCCCTAACATGCCCTCCCCCTTAGAATCATCCTTGTTTTCAAGGCTTGAGATGAGGAAATTGTTGCAGAATGTTAGTGGGCTCCCAGATGGAATTTGCTGGAGTTGTATCTTTCCACTAAACTAAAACTTCATTGATGGTACGCTAACGAAGACGACGCTCTCGCTGGTCCAAAACTGCTTGTGGCTGCAACCAGATGGATCCTTCTTCATCCAACTCGGGAAGGTTGGTTTGAGTTTGGCACTTAGTTCCAATCACCTTCTTTAAGCAAGAGACATGAAAAACATGATGGAGCTTAGAATTATTGGGTAAATCTCACTGATAGACCACCTGCCCAATGCGCTTGAGAACAATATAAGGACCATAAAATTTGGGTGCCAGTTTCTTACAATGTTCGGCCTTGAGTGAAGTTTTCTTATAAGTTTGCAGCCGAAGAAATACCTGGTCTCCTTCAACAAATTTTTGTTCTGAGCAACCCTGAACGGCTTGTTGCTTCATGAGATTCTGAGCCATGACCAAATTCTCTTTGAGGGTATGAAGAATAACCCAACAAACTGTAAGTGTTTGGTCAACCGCCTGGACCTTCGATACACCTGGCATGTAGGAGAGAACTGAAGGTGGATTTTGGCCATATACTGCTTTAAAAGGAGTCATGCGAGTAACTGTATGGTAAGAAGTGTTGTACCACCATTCAACTAATGGTAACCATTGAGCCCATTGATTTTTCCTTTCAGAGGCAAAACACCTCAAATAAGTCTCCAAACACTTATTGATGACTTCAGTTTGACCATCAGTCTGGGGATGATAGGCGGTGTTGAGATGTAACGTAGCTAGAGAGGTAGTGGGGGGGCCCAGAGGGTCCATAGTGATAATAGTGGAGGTCATTCAATGTAAGGTGGACTAGGTCCACTATATTATTAAATAAGGCCCACTATATTATT